>ML776794.1:1120426-1137353 GCA_009831015.1 Picea engelmannii
AAGGATAAGCCATACCTCCGACACTTCATGAAGACCTTTCTCAAGTGGCAGCAGTGCTCCTTGTCTGTCCTGGAGAAGACTGTGATATCATCCAGATAGATTACCACAAACTGATCCTTCTCCCCTATGAACGCTATATCCATGGCTCGCTGAAATGTAGCTCCTGCATTCATCAATCCGAAAGGCATTTTGGCATACATGAATGTGCCCCAAGGAGTGGTGAAGGCTATCTTCTCTCTGTCCTCAGGCATGACTGATATCTGATTGTAGCCAGAGAAACCATCAATCATGGATATCCTAGCTGCGCCAATGACCTTCTGCAATATGTGTTCCATGCTGGGCAGGGGATAATTGTCTTTCTTTGAGCTTCTATTCAAGTTTCTGAAATTAACACAGAGTCTGATTTCCCCACTTTTCTTTCTCACTGGAACCAAATTGGCCACCCACTCAGAATACCTCAATAGAACAATGATTCGGGCATCTAACAATTTCTTCACTTCTTTCTCCATGACAGATAGCAACATGAGATTTATCTGCCTCAGCTTTTGCCTGAATGGTTTGGCCTCTTCTTTCAGTGGGATCTTGTGTTCAATGACGGACGTGTCATATGTCTTGAGGTCTTCGTAAGTCCATGCGAACACATCAGCAAACTCTCTCAGCAACTCGATATATTCAACCCTCTACTCCTCGGTCAAACTCCTTGACAGCTTGACAAACTTAGGCTCCTCTTGTGTGTCGATGTTGCACTCAGCCGTGTCGGCATCATCACCTGAAATTCTTCCCTTTACTGCCACATCATTCCCATCGAACAGTCTCTCCAATGGGACTAGTCCCCTCGGGATGTGATTGCCAGGCAATTGAATAATGTCATGATTTACTATTTTACCCAGCAACTCACCCCCATCAAACTCTTCCTCAGAGACGGGATCTTGGTCGATATGCATCTCTGAGAATTCTTCGATAGTCTCCAAGAATCTCTTGATCTCGAGATCATCCTCAAACACCTTCCAATGCTTGACATTGTCAGGTATGGAGGGCCTGTATTTTACTTCTACATCATACCTCAGTTTGGGCGGCAAGGGTACCTTGAAAATGCTTACTAATGTAGCCAAGGAATCTGCCACTGTGTTTTCTTCTCTCGGGATGAAAGAAATGTTAAATGCTGAGAAGAAACTGTCAATTAGGTCCCATACCTCATTTCTGTAACTCCGGAGTCGAGGATGCTTGGCTTGATAAACGCTTATGATTTGTTGGACTACCAACTCAGCATCTCCGAACACTGCTACCTCCTGTATTCCCATTTCCCTCGCAGCTCTTAATCCTAGGATAAGAGCTTCATACTCTGCCACATTATTGGTAGCTTCGAATTCTAATTTGTATGACAGAGATATGGTCTCCTGAGCAGGTGACACAAAAACCACCCCAGCTCCAGCGCCTTCGGGAACAGGCTCCATCAAAAAACATTTTCCAGATTGGGGTGATGGAGGGAGGAACTTCAGGGGAAACAGTTGGCTGCTTTCTGAGTTTGAGAGGAGGCTCGGGGGCACGGGTGAGCTGTAATAAACTGGAACCTAAATCAGTGTCAAAGGCAAAGATGGGATGGTTGGTAGGGTTGGCTTCATCGCTGATTATGTAGGCCAGTTGGGCTTCCCTGTATAATCTTCTATGCTCTCCTCCAAACACTGGGATAGTAGCATATGTAAGGTCCATCTGCAAGGTTCCCCCCAGTCTTTTCATCCAAGATCTTGACAATAGCATACCGAACTTGGGGGGGGACATCAGCTACTACGATATCCATGACCACACTTTTCATGGGCAGTTGAAACAAGGTTACGACTAGGTCTTTAATAACTCCAAGACACTGAACTCTCCTGGAGTCAAAAGAATAGAGGTCATGATAAGCTCGGGTGACTTCTAATCCTAACTCTTCCATGACAGTTTTGGGCATGAGGTTGTGAGAAGCCCCTGAATCCATCAAGCAGTTATGCAGCACTTTGTCATGTATGTTCAGGGATGTGTAGAAGGGAGGGGATGAATCATCTCTATCTTCTACCATGGGACCTAGGACAACCGCTGGCTTTTCGTCTTGGAGGTTTATGGAGTCTGTGGGAAGGCATGAAGCTTCAGACTGTAAAAGCTCAGAGAAGCGTTTTTTAAATTCTCCATGTTTAATCAGCTCAGTAAGGGGCACAGGGATCCTGATCTTTTGGATCTCATGCTCGAAGTTAAAAGAAGATGTAGGCTTTGGGATTTCTTTTATTTCAGGAACATGATTATGGACAACGGGAGAGAGGGGTTGGGTATTCTTACCTCTGTGACCATCTGCTACTTCATTAGCAGGTTGCTCTGCTCTAGTGGACTGCTCAGGAATATCAGGTGCTGCTGTCTTCTTGTCGAACCTCGGGTTGTACCTGCCTCGGCCACCAATAGCCTTGTCTCCCTTGCTCAGTTCATTTAGCTGACTGTCCATGAGAGACTCCTCATATGTTGATTGAGTGAGATGAGGAAAAGGAGGAGTGTCTCCGACGCAGTGGATTTCAGGATCAAGCTCATCTAATTCCCCTTCTTCCCCCTCGGCCACAAAATTGTTTTGGAAAGGGGCCTGAATTTTCTGGTCTTCTCTGTCTCTTCCCTTCTCTCTTTGCATACTCGGGGGAGTAAAATTATTTGGCCTCCTGAAGCCTCCTTTGTTTTCGGTGATCTGAGGGCCTTTATATGCTTGCCTCCCCTCGACCTTCATTCTCTCCATTTCTGCAGACAAAGACTTCACCATCTTGGTCAGTTCATCCACTTGAGGGTGGGGCACTGATGATCCAGAAGTTGAGGCTTCGGATCTTCCCTTTCTTCTGTCTACGTCGGCCTTATTCCTCAGTCTGTCAGCTGCTAATATGTTGGATTCCACTTCTATGGCCGCATCTTGCATTTGGGCTAAGGAGGTGGCTCTTCTTTCTCTCAACAAAAGGCAGAAATCAGGGCCAAATGCACCAGCATAGGAAATTTTGGCAGAGGCTTCTGAGGGCTTTATTTCTACAGGAATCTTGTTATACATCTTATTGAATCTTTTGGAGAAGTCAGAGACAAACTCTCCATCCATCTTCTTCAGAGACCCGAACTCTGTCATGCAATACATGAAGTCCTTCCTATCTCCCCACTACCTCAGGAAAGCACCATCTAGAGCTTCAATCCCAGCAATAGATCCGGGAGCCAAACCTCTAAACTACTTCCTCACTTCACCATCCAGGCTCTGGACGAAAACTCTCATCCAGACATCTTCATTTTCAATGTTGAGGTTGTCTGCATAACTGTAGAAAGCAGCCAAGTGCTCTTCAGCAGTTATGTCTCCTTCCCCAGTGAACTTAGGCATGTATTTCAAGTAATCCCCAGCAGGAAGAGGATTCATAGGAAGAGGAAGAACTAAGGGGGATTAGCACCAGCCATAGGAATATTAGGTGGAGGAGAAGGAGTTCGCGAAGGGGCTACTGGGTATGAGTCCCGAAGCGGAGTGGGAAACAAGAGAGGATTTAAGGGGAAGGCTAACGAGCTCAAGTCCGCATGGGCTCCTCTTCGTGCAGGAGTGGGAAAATCCTCTGCAGTCACGGATCTTCGCCGATAAACAGCTTCAAAGGAGAGGGGAGTGACAAGGGTTTCTCCTTCTAGTCCCAGACCAGGAGGGGAAAACTCAGCAGGAACACTCCCAAAATTAAGGAAGCGGGAAGCCTCTGAAGGAGGTCTATCAAGAAACTGAGGAGGAGAAAAAGGAGTTCTTACAGAAGGAGAAGGTGGACTACCTATTTCGGCGGTGGAAGCTTCTTCTTCAGGGGCCTTTCCTCTTCTGAGGACCACCTTCGGATCAGTTACAGGTGTAGCTAGAGGCAGCTGTGGATGTGACCGCGTATGTCTGCCTCTGGAAGCCACAATTAAAACAGCAGGTTCGCTCCAGTGGAGTCGTCACAATGGAGTCGCCAGGTGCACAGTAGCAATCTCGATAGTTCTGATATCTGATGCACCTTCAGAATCAGTTAATCGTTGTCGTTCAATCCCGGGGAAGATATCCAACTTCGTCCCCGACAACGGCGCCAGAGATGTTAGCGTCAGAAGTCACTCCTGGATTGCTTGCAGGAGCAGAGCCCGACACCCATCAGTGTAATGTCACAATTTGTTTATAAAGGGGTGACCGAATGGAGATAAAGACTCGAGAAGATATCACTCTAACTCAGGGACTGAGTCTAGCATGTATGGGACGAAGGAGGTCTTGATCTAACTTCAGCCAGTGGGTTGATTAAAAGATGAGCAGGTGGAAGACTTGGTAAGGAAGGTGAACAAACAACTTTGCAGAAGAAAGACCATGAATACAAGATCCTCTTGGTTCAGGGTCTCAAGAAACTGAAAAAGGGACTTGACTGGATCCTCCAATTCCAAGTCACTCAGCGCTGAGAAAATCACTAGAACTGATCAGAGACAACATAACTATTACAGTGATCCAACATACATCATCCTATAACAGCTACGACTCGACTGGATCCTCCAATTCTGAGTTGTTCTAACACAGTATAACAGAGACGTAAAAGAAACTGGCATTCATAAGACAAGAAGTCTCAAAAGTTCATACATAACCAGAGTATCAGTGCTTCATTAAAACTTTACAACCGGGAGCTCTGCTCAACCATCGATAGCCTACAAAATTACAAAGACTGAGCCTATATACTCAGGGAAAAATCGCCCAATAGAGGCGTGCCCAGACACCCAAGGCTTGGTGTCTTTTCAGTCAAATTCGGACTGTCTTTCTCTGTCTGTCTCCACCTTACTTGCGCATGGCCCCTGCAGGGGGAGGGTAGCTGAGCTATTAAGTGCCGAGCTAGCGTGTGCAGACTTTTCTGTCTCTTCAAAGACTTCGTCATGGCTTCTTTGAGGAACTGGGTACACAGGACCCTCTCGAGCGGACCGCTTGCCAGACTTTCCATACCTTACGCTTAATGTATGAGGAGAGGTTTCACCTACCCCTTTTCGCCTTCATTTACTTCAGGCGAAGGCCGGGAGCGAGATCGTATCGGATGATACCTGGAGATCGAA
Organism: Picea engelmannii; assembly: GCA_009831015.1. Lineage (NCBI taxonomy): Eukaryota > Viridiplantae > Streptophyta > Pinopsida > Pinales > Pinaceae > Picea > Picea engelmannii. Next base: position 1,125,497 of record ML776794.1, read on the forward strand.
CGATCCGTTCAACGACTGGACTTGGCACCTTTGGCCTCCTTCTTGCATAGCTCCCTTCTTCCCCAAATGACCGCGGGCCGTGACCCTGTGTCTATCCCCAAAATGCTTTCGACGTTCGCACATAAAGAGGAGTTGATCCATGCTTCTTAGAATCGCGATGAGCGAAACGCCGAAATAGCTTGAGTTGGCGCCACGCGTTTCCCCAAATCCGACGGCTTAGAACTTACCCGATACCTTGGTGGGCCCGGATCCGAGACTTTCCCGGCATCTCGTGCATCGGAACATAACAGAGTTGCCTTTTGCACTTTGGAGTTGCGACGGGCGAAACGCTGAGGCGACCCAATTGAGCGCCACGCGTCCTTCAAACCTGACGGTCCTAAATTCACCCGACGCTGTTGTGGGCCCGACTTTAACCTCTCGCAACTCGCGACTTCGCGAGTTGGAGTATCGAACTTTGGCATTCTCCCCTCGCGAAGCCCCGAGACGCGATGGTCAGCGAAGGTTGACCTCCTCCGGGCACCTTTTGTAACTCGGAGTTTCGCGCAACCAAAGGGATATGGTCCGCCCTTCAAGCTCACGAACCACGAGCTCGCGAAAAACTGTTGCGCTTGTACTAATCGCGATCAACGGCCCTTGTAACTTCGCGAGTGCCTCCCGAAGGATTCCGACCGTTGCCCTCCTTCAAACTTTAAGCGCTATTCTTGACGCAGCTCGGTTACTCTGCGATACCCATCAATCGTTGTTCGGCTCTGTCGCTGAATTCTTTCTGCTGAAGCATGAAATGCCCGCTCGCTTGATTTTAAGTCCAAAAGGACTTCCTTTATGCGTTGCTCTTGGGCGCTCCTCGAGCAACTTGTAAACCTGTGTATCTCGATGCCGAAGACATGAAATGTTGCTAACAAAAGACATTCATTGAAAAATAGTCCAGCTTGGACAGATTCTTTCATGTTCGAAAAGTGGATTGAGATTTCTGACAGATAGCAATTTCCCATTGTGGTTAACATGGGAAATGGTCCAAATTGTTGATGTATCATAGACAGTGACTTCCCATTGTGGTTAACATGGGGAGTGGTCTAGGGCAGTCTCTCTTCTTGAGGGTTACTCAAGAAGACTGGCCCGCCTCGCCGGACAGCGATTTCTCATCTTGGTTAACATGAGGAATGGTCTGTTTTGGAGGTTGATGCAGGACAGTCTTTTCCTCCTGTGGTTAACAAAGGAAATGGTCCGGACAGTCATTCCTTAGGGTTTATACATTCTCTCCAAGGTGCACTTTGATTAGTGTAGGAGGAATGGCCCAGGGTGGGGAATGGTCCAGGCTCAGCAATCAAGGACAGGCATTCCTTAGGGTTTATACATTCTCTCCAGGGTGCACTTTGATTAGTGTAGGAGGAATGGCCCAGGGTGAGGAATAGTCTGGGCTCAGAAATCAGAAACAATCATTCTTCCTTGTTTGAGAAGAATAGGGCAGATAGCCCGTTGTTGATGTTCTACACTGAGGGCAGATATTCTTTCAGATCTCACAGATGTGAGTGAAAGATTGGCCCAGATGATTCAATTTATATCATAACATTGTTTCTGTGCAGGTTGCTATCAGATGTTTGTTATGAAGACTGTATGACAGTAGATGTATACTACTGTGGTGGATATGTTTCACTGTTCGTGACTATACGTTGTTGATCAAGTACTTGTGTGTTACTTGGTGTGGTAGTGTACCACTAGATTGTAGTTATGTACCACTATGGATAGACACAGTTGTGTTCTATTTTTGTTCTAATTGCCTTGAAGACTATCAGTAGTTTATTGGAGATAATCATCAGCCAGATGAATGATGAACAAAGATTTTCCAGACGGAAAATGGTTTGGAGCATTTACTCTTCTAGATTAGAAGAATGGCTCTTGCATCACTTTGTGGAGTGAGCATCATGTCTGATTACTCAAATAGAGTATGGTTTCGAGAGATGATGCAGTTGATGATGATGATGGTGCTCATGATCTAGTCATGATCTAGACCATATAACTATGTTGATGCTACCGGGTGAATGGTATGTTTTGTGCTCAAGACCATTACCTGTAATACCTCCCTAGCTAGGAGGGAGTGTTGATATTATGGTAGTTGAGGGAGGTATTTACCTCCACGTGTAAACCTGACAAGAATAGAAGACTCTGGGAAGCAAGAGAAACCCTAATGAGTTGGCTAATAACCCTAGAAGACTTGTCGGCTCAAGAAGATAATATGTATTAGATTATTAGCCTCCAAGAGAAAAATTCAGCCAAAAGAATTAATATATACTGAACAGACAGGTACCCATAAGGAGAAGTCGGCCCCAGATAGTCTGCCAAAACCACTATAAATAAAGGGCACCAGTCTCTCATTTGACACATCTCAGCAGTTGCAGAGAGCCAATTCTGCGCAGTGCAGTTGCAGTCTTGCGCGCAGGTTTGGAGAAGAGTTGTTGGTGCAGCTGCTGCAGCTAGCAGTTACGTTTTGGCTTGAACTATCTCTTGGCTAGGGTTTGGACTATCTGATCAGCTCTTGTTGATGCGCTATCTTGGGGGAAAGGTGCGCTACCCTTTGTATGGCTATCTAGCCTAGGGTTTGCTTCCGAAATGATTCTCTGTCAAAGTTAAGGTGCTCGGAGGGTGGCTTCGGCCTATGGTTGGGTGACAAGGGTATTGTCAATGGTAAAACGAGCACACATCCTTCATATTCTAACAATGGTGAAGGAGAATAGTAAGAGTTTGGAGGAAACTGGAAAGAAGATTTCTATCTTGGCTTAGGTCCTTCAATAACAAATGGACGAGGATCATAAAAAATGGGTCCTAATGCAAGAAATGATGTCTAAAATCAAGGCTTTCATGTAGCAAAGCAAATAATCCAGTTGTATGGGAGAGGAAAAGGCCCTGCTCGCAGAAAAAGAGGAGATGCTATTGATACTGTCATCCATTGCAACCATCACAGTTGATTCAAGAATCATACCCAATATATCTTGTCAAAGGCTAGGGTCAACTGGCTGATTGGCAAAGCAAGACAAGTAGTGATCCCAATAGAGATGACAAAACAGAACATGGAAACTACAGTACAAGTTAGTGACATCTGATTATGGTAAAATATCCCTTTTGAGCTCTTACTACAAAGTTCAAACTATTGATGTATATCTTGGAGAGCAGCAGCTGGTATAGCACTCGGTATATAGTAATCGCAGTAAGAAGAAGGAAGATTTTGATAAGGAAGACTGTTAAACCTTGTAAACTGCCTAGCTTGTAGGAAGGCAAACGGCAGAAATAACATGATAGCCGTTGCTAGAACTGATATTTTAATAGCTTCAGTTACAAACTCTGCACATCCAATTTTTATTTTCTGATAGTCTGGAAAGATGGAGTTGGCTTAAAAACCATGGCTTCAATGCTCAGCAAAAGGGACGTCTGAGAACGAAGCTATAAACCCACTGTAAATCGTGAAGAATGATATGTTCTTCCCTTTGTAAAGTAATACAAACTTTTTATCTCCCCAAACATAACTTTAAAAGCCAACAACACCACCTGAGATAGTTCAAAAATAAAATTCAAATTCCAAAGACCATTCTAACAATAAAATCATACGAAAGATCTGATAGTGAATAATTTCACAATAGCGCCGGTGGTACAGTAGGAACCTTTTAGGAACTTTAGAAGGTAAAAAATAAATTAAACGTATTAGAAAAATTAAAATAAATATGAAAAGGACTCTGAAGGTGCAAAGGATTTAAGATCTAGAATCTGATGACTGCACATATTGACTTTCAAAATGATATCTTGAGGGCAATGGGAAACGCAGTGAATTTTACAAATGAAAATGCCCGAAAATGCACATCTGGTAATGGATTTCATGAGCGGTCCACCAAAAAAGGAAGTCAAATTCAGATGTGTTAACAAACCTGCTTGGAGAGAGAAGACTCTACTCTAAGCTCCGCCCTGACGAGATTGCCCATTGAGATATGGGGCACATTCAGCAGCTTGGCAACCTTACTGGCATAGGCGCTCTTCTCCACGCCAGGACTGCCGATGAAAACCCACTGAACTCCCCTGCCAATTGTGTGACCGTCGGCTTCTGCCGCCATGACCGATGATGGACGATCATTCTCCCAGTACTCGTCATCGTCGTCTACCAGAGCAGCAGCCGCCCCGTACCTTCGCAAAGGCGCCGCTGCAATGCCAGGATTCAACATCTCACGCCTGCAGAGACGACCGATTAAAGCCATACTCCTTAAACCCCACTCCAACTTTGAGAGAGAGAGGGAGGTTTCTGCTTGAATGAATAAGCCGGGTTGCATTTAAGAGTGAGACGTACCAGAGTTGTAAATAATTGAGGGGTTACGAACCTCGTTTTCACTTAACGCCACAGAAACCCAAATTCCATACCAAAGATTTGAGAAAGTTTATAAATGGCAAGTTGAAATCCTTATTAAGTGTAGGGTTAAGACCTCTCAACATTGGTTAGCGTATTATTTCCTAAATTGTAGGAGAAAGTGCGTTATGCATGTACCATCAACTTAGGTAGGATTTAGGGTTTAGTCAATATATGTGAAATGTAGGGTTTTAATATATGTGAAATGTAGGGTTTTGTCATTGTATCTCTAGCTTAGGTTTTTTTTTTTCATTGTGGTTCATCTTGAATACTACATCTAGGGAATAATGCACATCTTGTTATTCACGAAGAATCAAGGTATGGTGAACTTATAATCATATCGGTTCTCAAGAAGTAAATGTTATCAAAGCGAGATTTGAACTTAGGTGTGGCGAATACAAACAATTCCTCCTGACCATCTAGTCGGATCACAAATCTAATAAGAATCTAATAAAAATTTCAGGGATGAGTAGAGTTCTACCATGATCCAAGATCTGTGTATGGTGGAACAATGCCCCAAGGGTTTTACCCGATTCTGAATGGACCCAAATTGTCAAAATTGATCAAAGTTATGAATCCATAGGAACTCTAACTTCATGTATTGTTAGATTTCAACTATAGGAGGGAAGTTTGCTATGAGATTAGGCGGTTCTAGAGAAAATGGGGAAAACGCACTAAAAGAAAACAATGATACTACATAGACAACTTCAATGTATAAGAAGAGATCAAAATGTAAAATTACCTAAAGCTTAACATCTCATGGCTTGAAAAGCAAGTAATAGCACAACTATGAATAGCCTCACACATGCTAATATGTAAAACAAGTAGATGGGAAAAACCTAATAAGTCATGGGAGAAAAAGTTATATTGATTATGTGGATATGTGGATGTACAAACTTAGCAACACTTTCTCTTACATTTTGCAATGAACTCAAAATTCAAGGAGAGGACAAATTTTCATATTAGAGACTAGGAATCAACATTTCAAGGGGCGTTGGCAAGTGGCACGAGAAAATTGGTTGGGAAAATGATGTAGGCAAGAAGCAAAGTATAGAGAGCTCTTACATTATGCAGCATACTCACAAATCAAGGAAAGATCATAGTTTCATATCAGAAACTAGGAATGAACATTTCATGATGACCTAGTGAGAGGTACAAAAATATTCACCAAAAAAAAATGCTAGCAAAAAGAAAATTGTCGAGAGTAAACTAACGAGACAACTAACCCTTGTTGCAAAGTGAAGAAACCCAAATCCAATAAAATATCCTCCCTCCGTAGAATATGAGAGCCTTATCTCTCGTAATTGATTCTTGATCTTAGAAACATGAGATTCCTTATATTTATTTCCACATTAGAAAAAATAAAATAAAGAATAGCTTCCTACCTTAAATGTCACAAATTAGAAAAAGTGTAAAGTTAACATTTTCAAGGATTGCTTGGCATTACTTATTTTTTCCCAATAAAATGTTTGAGGGGGTAGAACCCCGTGAAGACAAAGTCAATGGAGGTCAACCAAACTGGGCATCATCCCTAGCAAAGGCCCATGGTTACATCATGGGACAAGCCCAACATACAACCCTCAATGAAAGTGGATATATGGATAGGAGGAACAAAGTGCCCTTAAACATCATTGTATCACAACATGGGTTATATACTTGATATAACCTATATTCAACAACGATTTTTAAAGATAAAATTTAAGGAAGAAGAAACATTGAAATAAGACATTTATTTTATTTTGGTAAATAAAATCATATATTCATATTATTTCTTAAAAAAATTATATATATATATATATAAGAAATAGATTTGATTATTGTGTTTCGAGTTTGATATTTAATGTTAACCTGCTTCCTCGAATTTAGAGTTGGATTTTCAATTTATAACCCTGTGTTTGAAGAGACACTTACAACTATAACCAAAAAATTACGTTCTCGCATTTTTACTTGTTTTCCATGAATTTCTCCTAATTGGTTTCCAACCCTCCTCCCACTACTACATTTGGGTCAAAAAACGATGTTAATCATGATGTTACTTGATCTATAAAATGTTGTGGATATTTCACTAGAATAGTTTGTCACAACAATTCTTGTGTTATGCTGAAATCTTTTGTTATGTAGGTTTATTTCCATGGATCTCAAATTTATTATCACTAGCTTATTGCTCAAATTTATGAAAATAACTTAAATACGAAAAATGAAAGAACAAATAAATAAATACACCATAAATAAATAAGAACACAAGATGTATCCTAGGAAACTTAAAACGAGAGAAAACCTAACTTGAAGGTCACGCATGTGCTCTACTCTCTTTTCTTTAGTTCTGAAAATGCAAATAGAAAGAAAGGGGCACTCATTATGGAGTTGTCTTTGACCATGTGTCCTAAATGGCTATTATGGAACCTTCTTCCTCCTATGTTATGCTCTCAAATCTCACTCCTAAATGCTCTACTCAACTATGGAACAAGTACAATGCTAAAAGAATGGAAACCCCCTTCCTCCTTGCGGCCTAGTATTTAACATAATCTGGTAGTCATTTAGGATTAGGGTTTTTGCATGCCTCAACTCTCAATTGGTGTTAGGGTTTTGGACCTTCTAAAATCTTCTTGAAAGTCCACATATGACTAGCCCCACATGTGAGAAATGGGGGTTGACGTCGCATCCACTCGGTACCATGGTGGTCAACAAGGTAGGTCAACTTGCAAGAGGTATAACTGTCTCATACGAACTCTGATTGAGATGATTTTCACATCGTTAGAAAAGTCTTAGTGCGTATAACAACGTTGAGGGGCTGAGAGATATGCTCGCAAAATTTTGATCCCACGAAATGTCTTTTGATGCCTCGAAATGGATCCAAAAAGTTCCATACCCCAAATCTCCAAACTAGGACCTGCCACTAAAATGGGCCTTGTAAGCCAATTCCTCACATTTTTCCACCCATAAGGTACCAAGATAGATGAAAAATTATATAATGATCCATTCTAAATCATACCTCCTTATTTAGGGAGGCTTTTGGTCCCCAAAAGTTTTTACTGAATGAGGTGAGGAAATTTTTCCTCCAGCTTCTCCCTTGAGTACCATTTTGCCTTGCTTAGAAGTTTTCCTTTCAACACAATCTACCAAAGGTCATGCTCCCCATGTCTGGTAGTTCTGGAATTCTTCTGCAAAATTGTATCTTCTACCAACTTTGCTTGAGATTTTGGTGCTAAGTCCTCTATGGTAAGTAAGACCCGCTCCTCAATTTCCTAATCCAACATGGAATGCTCACAAAGTTTCAGATTTTTCACATTTGCTACGGATTAAATGTGCATATATGGGGGTAGACTGAGTTTGTAGGCATTATCACCCACCTTCTCCAATACTTCAAAAGGACCATAACACAAAACCTTGATATTCTTACTAATATCTTGTAGCCTTTCTTTGTTCAGTTGCAACCAAATTCTATCTTCCACCTTGAATGTTTTCTCAATTTTGTGTTGATCATGTGATCCAAGAGGATCTAAGGAACACTCATAGAGGTCCAGGAGGATCCAGAACACTCACAGAGGTCCCAAGGGATCCATAAATGCTTAAAATTTGGTCATCTCAAAAGTTTGTGAAAATGACATTATTGCATAGAGCTCATCGTCATCTTTCCAACAGTGTAAATGACGCGTCAAAGAGAGCTTGTATGCAAAAGTTATGGGTAGTCAAAGTTCAGGCCAACCAAGGTCAAAGTCAAAAGTCAAAGGGGTAAAAAGGACACGTGTCGTGTCCATACAGTGACACATGGCACATCCATACATGTGACGTGGCCACACCCCAAGGTGCCACGTGCACTGATCAATTGACTAGGCATATGAGTTGGTAGGTTGAGTTGGCAAGTACCTCCAGGCTGACAAATGGTTCAATCATTATTTGACACATGGCATTGGTTTAGCCAATGAGAGGTTGTCACGTGGCAGCCCCTCATTGGCCAGTAATTGTTAAGGTTGTGTAAAATTATTTTGAAGTCATTCGACCCCGTGACCTCCATAGTTTCCATGCTTTAGCATAGCCCTTCACACTAACACACCATGCAATATGACTTACTATCTATATGGAAAATGATACATTTAAGTTTATATTAAAAGTCAAATGGATGGCCAAAAGACCGAGGGCCTAAGTCCTTGACCCTCGGCCCCTGATCATGTTATACCACCATATAACCATACCGTGGTGCGGAGGAGGAGCTTAACATATAGTTCGGCGGGAGTAGTTATAACCATATGTTTTCTATTGTGGTTCACAGCGTGAAGCTCGCTACGTCCATGGTAATCCCCTCCCCCCCCCCCCCCCCCCCCCCCCCAACCCCCCCGAAATCTGAAGAACATAGGAGGGTTAAGTATTTCGAGAATATTTGGCTCACAAAGTGCAACATGTCACATAGATGAGACTCGAACCTGGGTAGAGAGGAGAAAACTACATACTATATATGGCATATAGTTTATATCCATGTCAACAACTATATCCATATCCAGGAACTTCGCAGAGGTTATAACTAGAAAATGGTTATACAGTATGGTTGGTTCGAGCTCAAACCCCTGGCCTACTATATATAATATATAGTTTTAACCAACTCCCCTATAGTTAGGATTTGGTTATAAAACCTAACAACGTGTATTTAATGTATGCCAATAATTTCCAATTTTGGTTAGAAGGGACGCCCTATTTAATGACTCGAACCCCGAGGCTTTTTACACATATTCCAAGGGTTCTTTGCACACATTCCAATGCGGCCACAAATCCTAAGACACTATTTTTATGCAGAATTTGGTCTCGTAATGCGTATCGAGAGTACGAAGGGTATGAGGCTACATTGCAAAGCGTGTAGTGGGTCACCTTGATGTAATTTCAAGTATTTTATATCAATTTTGCACGAAATTTTCACCAGGAATTCAACGGTGCACTTTGTTTCCGCATTTGAGCAACAAATTTTTGAAGTGTCTTCAAAATTGTGTTTTTGTAAGCCTATATTGTAATGTAATTTGGAATTTTTAAATGATGAAAAACAATCATGCTATTTAAAGGGACTTTAAAGATGCAACAATGTATGTCAGTTACATGTGTATTTGAGTTCTTTTGTTTTTTGTTGTATTTTCTCATTTACATTTCAAGTTATTCATCGATATTAATGAAATTTACGGACAAGTAAGACATACACATGATATTTTCCAAATAGTCAAGCGATCTTCATTTATATTCTTGAATCTGGTCAGATGTTTAGTATCTGCATATGAACTAATTGGCATCTAAGGATTCTTTGGGCTGATTTAGTATCAGAGTTTTTATTGATATTTAAGGATCAAGTTGGTATTAGAACTTGTGTTGTATTTTCAAATCATCATGTTGGTATTTGTACCATTCATGTGACTTCTTTAGCATCTCCCATACTTTCAAATGGAACTGCCTAATCTTTTCAACATATTTCTCAGCTTGGAAAACTTCTCCCATGATATCTTCCCTCACTCCTCCTTGTTTCCCATAGACAACATCCAAGGGGGAAGGCGACAAATACCAAAAACAACTTTTAAAAGGGGACTTGTCATTAGAATTATTGACTTGCATGTTATAAGAGTGTTGAATATAGATTAGATTTCCATCCTAGGTCTTTAGATGCTTTTAATTGTAACCCCTCAAAAGTTGAACTAATGTCATATTAACTACTTATGTTTTCCAATTTGTTTATGGATGGAATGTTGTATATCTCTTCAACTTGGTGTCCATATTTTCCCAAAGTGCAGTCTAAAAGGCATTGTGAAATCCAATGTCCTTGTGATCCGAAATCGGATCCAGAAGCCTAAAAGGGTTTGAAAAATGCTCAAAAATGAAAGTGCTCAAAATCCGATAAAACCAACGCCATTGCGTCTGTCTCGTCTTCCTGATTCCGACGGTATATTTACTTCGTCAAACGAGCTCCGTATGCGAAAGTTATCGCGTTCTGATCGGAAGCCCAAACAAGTAAAAAGTGAAAGGTCAACTGGTCAAAAAGTCAATGCTGATGACATCAGCATGCTGACTGTGCAGGAGATGACGTGGCACTCTCTAGTTGATGGTGATTGGGCAGGTTCGCTGACAAGGCAGACATGTGGTAGGCAACTTGACCAGTCAATAGCTGACAAGTGGCATTAATTCGTCAAATGGGGAGATGCCACGTGGCCCAGTCATGGGCAGCCACGTGGCACCCAGTCATCAGTTGAAGTGGCATGTTTCAAAAATTGTTTTGGGGTCCATGGGATTTGAACCCACAACCACCACCAAGCCCAACACCTTAAGAAATGGTCATTTACCGATGCGCCACATTAATGTTATGTTATAAAACCCATATTATAAAGCATATTGCATGGTATTATGGCGCATAAAGGAGGGGGCTGGGGGCTAAGCCCCAACCCGTGGTCGTGTAAAACCCCCATATATCCGAGGGCGGGGGGCTATCCCTACATAAAATGCGTGGGAGGTCATAACCACCAGCACGCGGATATAGCACCGTTCCGATTTGTTTGGGAGCTAGAACCTTGGGGTAGGCACACCCTAAGGGCACGGTCCAATGGATAGAGTGCATGTGACCTTTTGTTTCGGATTATGGGCTAGCGCTCAGCCTTTTAGGCTGGCGCTTGGCCATATTAAAAGCATATGACCTTAAATTAGGGGGCGCGCGCATAGGGAGAAGGGGCTAGGCCCAATTTTTATAACTAATTTGGGTTTTATGCTTATAGTTTGGGTTTTTTATGGTTATTTAGCCTATTTTTAGTCAATTTTCTCCATTTTTGGGAGATATTGGGTAGTTTTGGAGCCTAAATTTTGGGAGGAAGTTGGAGATGAGTAACCAAATTCCAAGCTATATAACCCAGGTCTGTTTGAGGCCATAGGGGGGCATTCAGAGCAGAGTTATGCTGAGGAGAAGCCAAGCCAAAGCCATTTTAAGGCAGAGGAGCTTTTGAGGAGGAGACGTTGTCGGATCATTTCTGGGAGCTCAGGACGTCCGTTTTGTGTGTCGTTTTCTTTGCAGGGTTTTTGAGATCTGGATGAACATGACGAGATCAGTCTTGTAGCCATTTGACATTGCAACGATGTACTTTTGAGATTTTGAATAGAAATAAAGAAGCCTCCCCCACAGAGAAAAAGGCCCGGAGACGTAGGCAAAGTTGTGCCGAACTCCGTTATCAATCTGCGTGTTATGGTTTGCTGTCTATTATTTCATTTCAGATCTGCATATGTGTATATGACTGTTATAATTCCTCTTCTTTCCTCATTCTTTCACTAAGTTTCTCAAATGGTTAAATAACGCATGCAAAATTAAAACTCAACCATAAGTCATTAAAAGATCTGACGGATCAAGTGGTATCAGAGCTAGTTGACGTTTGGATTTGAGTTGCATGTTAACCAGGGAAAAGCTACAGCGTGGTGAAGGCGAGCTTGTTGCAGAGAATCCATTAATTGGATTGAGAAAAAGAG
>ML776794.1:1188144-1217830 GCA_009831015.1 Picea engelmannii
AGCCCATCATCAGACCTTGGGAATAAATCATCTACAACAAGAATAGAACAGGACTTGGATATGACAAGGAAGTTACCTTTCATATTCCTGATTATTCCAGACCAATCAAGTTCCAAAGTGTTGGATTCCTTCAAGAAGCTTCAACTTCACCTGTTCAAGTTCAATATCAGAATGATAAGTGCCAACATTGTAATTGAGTTGGTCACAAGGAGAATCCGTGTTTTGATCTCCATCCTTGCCAGCATTGTGGCAAGCATAACCATTCTTCAGACAGATGTTCAACACTGAAGAAACCTGCAAGATTGAAGATTCACTATGAGTGGACTGATCCTTGGAAATGGTCATCAACAACCAAGCGATTATATAAGTCTTACTGTAGAATTCAATCTCGAGTAAAGAGCAATCTTGTATCACATAACATTTTTGTACCCCACATAAGTGGTCCCCTTATGGCATAGCTTTCGAGCATGGCCCTCATGGGATGAGATAACATGTGATTTTTTCCGCATGCCCACTTTGTGTTGTACACAAATGGAACAAGTATGGTACTCTCTTGAGCATAGAAGGGGGGAGTACAATGATGTAACTATCATGCACCTTAAGGGGGGGAGTTCAAAATTCCAGTGATGATGGTTCATGAAACCACTTGTGGTCTCTCCTTTCAACTGACAAAGGGGGGAATTGATTATGGAATTGAAGATGGTTGTCAAACAGAAAGTTTCGACAACAACAAACATCAAGTATGCCAGATGGGCATGAAATTTGCCAAATTGGCAACTGCGGTCTGTAGATGACAGACTTTAGCAGAATTATGGTTCAATAAGTTTAAGTTGAATCATATAGATTTTTTATTTTGAGAGCAATGATATGAACAATCGGTTCACATAGATGGTCATTCGACCTAGCAAAGGACAAGAGGATTCTTCTGCATTGCAGCTTGGCATTTGATTGAGTTGTCAGGCATTTTCAGGGATGTGTCAGACTAGAAGTTGATTCACTTCTCTTGGTTCGCTCTCATCAGATTGGAGTTTACATTAAGTAAACAATTTGCATGCATCCTGGCTCACATGATTACATAGTGAGATTTTCCAAAGATGGTAGGCTTTGACAGGATTATGGTTCAATGACTTGCAATTGAATCATACACATTATACATTGGGATGTTGTTGGACACCTAAAAGTGTCACAATTGGTTAGTGGTTATCCAAAAACCATCAGATACATGGTATCATTTGGTTAGTGGTCATCCCAAACCACAGATTCAGAGAGCACTTCAGTGATACACTAACATTAGAGTGGTGATACTACATGTTCACCAATTAGCATAAGACATCAGATTCTTCTAGCTCAAATACTTGGCAAAATGGTCTCCAAGTACAACATGTAGACTAGACTCTTTCTCAACAAGGTCTATTAGATGATCTCTATATTCATTCATGTGTTTGGAAGCACCACTATCAATTAACCAAATATCAATATCTATAGGAATCGTACCCGAGAGTGCTGATATGAAGAAGAATGCTTCATATTTTATGTCTTCATCTCTCTGAGGTGGTTATGAATCAACATTAGCAGTGGATGCAAATTGTCTTCCTTTCTTCATTGTAGGACAATTTCTCCCAATGTGTCCATACTTGTCACATCTAAAACACTGAATTTTTTAATTGTCTTTTCTGTGTTCATGTCCTGAAGCTGATGAAGTTTTCTTGTCTTTGAATTCTTTGTTGAGACTTCTTCTATTTCTTTTTCCTTTCTTTTTATGAAAGGCAGGAGCATGATTTTCATCATGAAGGGAGTCTTGTACTCCTCTAGGGATAAGTCTGGTTTCCTCCCGGGTGTAGTTTGTCCATAAACGATCAAATCTCGGTAGATATGCTCTACCACTAATACTTTGAAGAAATGGTTCCCAATGTCTTGGAAGAGCATTGAGAGTAGTCAAGACAAGTTCTTTGTCTGATATGGTTTCTCCAATGGCACCCAGCCGATCTCTGATCTCTGAAATATTCATGAAGAAGGTAACAACAGTGTCAGCTTTTGTCATCTTGATATGTTGAAGCTGATTCTTCAATGTAAGGGCTCTGAGTGTGTTATTACTCTCAAACATATTCTTCAATGCATCATACATCTCATAAGTTGTCTTTAAGGTAGCAATATGAGGTAGTAGATGATCTCTTATTGAATAGATGGTTATCTTCCTTGCTTTGACGTCATCTACCTTACAATCATCCTTCTCTTCATCGGTAGTTGTTTCTGGTAGAGTCTTTTCTGTCAAACTCAATAGGTCATCCTCTTCTAGGGTAATCTGTAGTCTTGACTTCCAGGAACTGAAGTTGCTTGATCCATCAAGCCTATCTTCCACCAAAGTTATGTTCCTCATGGTTTGAAAATTCTTTTAAAAACTCTAACGACTAGGCTAGGAAACCTAACGACTAGGCTAGGCTAGCAGCCTTAGGTTTCGTTGGATTTATGACTACCAACAATAAGCCTTGGAAAGTCAGAAGAACACTGGTGAGCTACAAAAATCCTTTAATGAGCTGCATAAACCCTAAAACCGAAATTCTGCAGAAACCCTAGAAACCCTAGGGGCCAAAAATCAAAATTTATCGAAATTGCAATCTAAGAGTTGTTGGAGGTGCGCTGAGGGAGGCCATACACTCCTATGCAAAAATTATTGCCAATGCTCAAGTGTAAAGTGCTGAAAATGGCAAAAGAAGGAGGGTCATTTTTGTAGTTGCAACAAAAAGGTGACGACTGGCTCTTTTATAGCTTGTGTAATGGCCTCTTCAAGAACTCTTCTCTGATACCATGTTGATTTTTTATGGTTATCTCATGCACATGTAGTTTATTTAATTTAGCATGTACTTGAACCATAAACAAATGCAACAACACCATACACAAGTGTTGCAATAACCAAGATCACAAGAAGAATTACCATGCACAAGAACACAAGAAATATCCTCGGAAAACCCTTCTCAAACAAGGGAAAAACCCAACAATCCTTTGTAATATTCTCAAGAGAAGATCCCCCACACCATAGATCTTAGCACATAAGAGGGTGCTTACAAAAACCTAGAACCTAGCGCCCAAGAGAGGTGTGCACTTCAGTCGTACATGCACTTGCTGAAATTCTGAGTTGACAAGTGAGAGTGTGTGATCCTCAATGGGGATTCACCTTTATTTATACAAGAATTGACAAAACAAAAGGTGTGTCTATTGGCACAATAGGGCCAACCTCATTAACTCAATAATATAATTAATCATTACACAATATTAGTTATATTTCATATGTTGGGGCCGACTTGTACCCTTCACAACATAATTAGGGTTACAAGTAAATCTTACTCTCAAACAATATAGCAATGATCTCTCTCGTCCTCTAGTGCTCATCTACTAGGGACAGGTCCACTTGTGCTCAGGCATAGGGACTTCACACTCAACAAGTCACTCAATTGAGTCCACAGGAGTACGATCTGGAGTACCATCTCAAGCCGACTCAACTAAGTCCATAGGAGTACAAGGTAGGAGACCATCTCAAGTCATCTCAACTCAATCTAGAGGAGTAGACAAGAGACCACACGTCATAACAACTCAGTCCAGAGTCTGACGCACACCCATCACATGGGCACGCCCAACACTTGGGCTCTCTCTCAAAGATGTCTCAACTCAGTCCAGAGTCTGACGCACACCCATCACATGGGCACACCCAACACTTGGGCTCTCTCTCACAGATGTCTCAACTCAGTCCAGAGGAGAACGATATGGAGGACGTCTCATGAAGCTGTAATCAACAACACTCATCAAGCTCAATTATTTCTTTCTTTTCCCTATACATGTCATGTCTATCACATATCTCTTATAAAGGGACAAGGCCGATGGAAATCTTGTTATTTCTCAACTCTTCTTGACATTCAATTCCTTGTTATTTCCAATCAATGTTGATACTTTCTTAGGGAGCCACTTTGATTGATAACACAACATATGGTCATAATCCTTCCTCATAGCAAACCAATTCATTGATAGGATCACATGGGTCTTCCACTTGATATATTCTCATTTGTTCATGATGCAAGATCACAAAGGTATTCTCATAAGTGGGAATAATATCATAAGATAGGTCCATTTGGATGTTGCTTCCAAGATCAACAACCCACTTATGAGATAAGAGCATTCCCCGAGCATATGGAACATCAATAAAAACCACACCCATCAATAATGAAATGTTAGATAAACTGCCAAACTCACACATAGATCTTTAATCAAACCACAAACTTTTACTTCTCTTAAATCCATCACACATATGTTTCTATGTGGTCTTGTGATTTTCAATCTCAATCTATTCATTACTATAAGGTACATCACATTAGTTGAGGCTCCAAACTCCAACATATAGTTGTGCAACAAGAAGTCATCCACTACCAAAGATATGAAAGAGGGTTGGTGACTTGGATTTTTTCTTCCTTATTGACTCATGGTTTGGAGAATAATGGGGGCACCTTCATTATCTTCTATGACTAGGGTTGATTGGCTCATGACTTCAAGCCCAAAAGCTTCCTTAATTTTATCTCTTATAGAAGGAACACTACTACATATGGGGTCAAAATCTGACAAAAACTTTCGACGATAAGGATAAATTCATTCACATTGTCGCAAATTACGACATAATATTAAAATTTTAATCATTTTTTCTGGGTGCTCCGATGAATGTCATACTTTCGACGAACATCTATATCCGTTAATCTTTCGACGATAGTTCGTCTATCTATCGACGAATGTAGAGAATGCCAACTACCTGTTTGAAAACGGTTTAACGATCACTGACTTGGTCAACTTTAACATAGTCAACGTTCATCAGAATATCGACAAAGGTGAGTGTTTTCAACTATTTTGTTGTAGGTGCGACGGTTTTAAAAGCATTTTATGTTCATTGTTCGTTGCATGAATTATTAGTCTTTTTGTTATGTGCTACTTTCCTCAAATCCAATTCTTGATATGCATAGCTCGGATTTTGTACGTTGAAGGTTACAAAATTTTAATATTACTTTGTCTCTTTTTTAAATACCCAGATTGGATCCCTAACCCTTAAAACCCTCTTTCATTTGGGGACACAAATTGTTCCCTATGAAATAAGTATGAACATGTCTACTCAATTACATTTAACTATACAATTTGTCTTGGTCTAGTTCTCTTTTATTGTTTGATTTTATTACTTGCTTATAGGCAAGCTTTGGAACTTATGTGGTAAAAATGTATGGTTTTGATTTATTGATTAATTCTTGACTATTGTTATAAACCTTTAATGAATCTATGACAAAAATAGATTAATTCTCTAATACATATGGGGTCAATATAATTCGATGACATTTGTATCGTAAGAATATATTTGTATATTAATGTACTTACATTGCTTCAATGGATTTTTTGTAAATATAGGAAATCCCAATGCCAACACTTGAAGAGAGTGAAAGGATGATTGCTAGGTTAAGGGTTGCATTGGAGGCACAAGTCAATACTGATGGGAAATTTTATTTCCCTTGCAATCAATGCAGGGGCTTGAAAAGAAGAAGACTTGTAAGGAACACAGTTGAAAGACATTGTTGGATGTATGGGCATTGTGAAGGGGGGCATACATATCGTCCCATGGTAAGTTAGTCATTATATATGTCTTTATATTGATTGTATTTATAAAATTTTCTTTCATTTTAATATTTGTTATATACACTAATGTTATTGATTGTTTGTAATTGTAAATATAAATCCTCCCAGGTGTTTGTCGCCAAATAAATATCTACCAAGTAGTAGTAGAAATACTATTGTACAAGATGCGGAAGATTGTATGGATATTGAAGATCAAGTCAATCCTATGGAAGAAGATGACACCAATAGTATTGTTGAGTTGGATGATGGGACAAAGAGATTGATCCATGACATCTTTGTTCCAATCAACGAGGAAAACTTTGATGGTATTCATGATGTACCTCTGCTAGAGAAGGCTGAACAACCCCTTTATGAAGGCTCAAGAACAAATATTCTCTCTGCTATAATGTTGTTGGTGAACTTGAAGGTATTGAATGGTTTGTCAAACACTTGTCTCACATAGATCCCAAGGTACATAATATAATTCGTCACATATTATACGTAAAGGTCGACTTTATTTCTCTCTATTTTCAGTGTCAATGAATGTGTAAATTAATGATGCAATATTTTTTATTACTATTATTTACATTAACTAGTTATTTTTTATGTTGTAGATTGTCAGATGGATTTTTCTTACCACCGTCAGATAATTTACCTCGCACATACCGAGAGTTGTGTGCCATTATGAGAGACATTGGAATGGAGTATCAGACTATTGATGCATGTCTGAATGATCGTATTATATATTATGGACAATATGCATCAAAAATGAAATGTCTACAATGTCAAATCAGTAGATATCAAACCGATAAAGTCACAAAAAAGGTGTCTCGTAAGGTTCTTCATCATATTGGATAATTCCACATTTGCAACAATTGTTCAGGTGCCAAAGCATTGCACAGTTTATGGATTACCATGCATGGCACAAAAGTGAAGATGGTGTTCTTTGAATATTTGGAGATGGTTATGCATTTAGGAACATCTAAGAAAAATGACCAATTTTTAAAGAAGAACCTCGTAATGTTAGGCTTTCATTGGCAACTGATAGTGTCAATCCATTTGGTGAGCTCAGGTCTATTTACTCAGTGTGGCCTATTTTTGTTATAAGCAATAACCTTCCTCCTTGGATGTCAATAAAGAGGGAGCACACAATGTTGACAATGATTGTTCCAGGTATTTGTTTACAAAATT
This sequence comes from Picea engelmannii, assembly GCA_009831015.1. NCBI lineage: Eukaryota > Viridiplantae > Streptophyta > Pinopsida > Pinales > Pinaceae > Picea > Picea engelmannii. The sequence continues at coordinate 1,194,970 of ML776794.1, forward strand.
GGTTTGAACGTTGCATTTTGTTGGTCTTATTTGTTGCATAAACACACACACACACACACACACACACACACACACACACACACACACACACCAAGTGAAATAAATGTATATATTGAGCCTCTTGTCGACGAGCTACTTAAGTTATGGGATGACATCACTATGTGCGCCATCTCTAGACCAATAAGGAAAAAACAATTTCAATTCCATGGAATACTTACACAAGCAATTCATCATGCCCGAGAGCTAACACATTTTTGTGGTATGTAACATACTACTGCACTTTAATAGTATATAATTTTATGAAATATTATGCATGCTTCTTAAATATTAATTCCTTGTTATATAAATAACACTGACATTAATCCATATATTGCAGTTCTTCAAACAAAGGGTAAATTTGCATGTCTAGTTTGTGGTCCTAGGATGAAATCACATCGTTCAGAAGTCTAGGAAAGGAGGTATTTGACGAGTATAGACACTTCCTCCCTAAGAACCATATGTATCGAACCACAATAAAACATCTTTTCAAATTGAAAGAAGAGACTGGAATAAAACCATGAAAAATGACACTTCACCTAGGAAGTTGGAATATAATAGAAATCATCATGGTAATCATTTAGTATGAGTGTCATATATATTAATGTTTTACAATTTTAATTTGTATTGAATTTTGTTTATTGTATCTAACAATTATTGTTGTAATCTCATTAATTATTTTTCATAAATGTCGTCAAGGCATTAATGGGATTTCATGAGGAATGAAAAATTACACTATATAATTCAATAGGTTGCCCTACTATGAGCACCTACAAATAGGCCATCTATTTGATACAATGCATATTAGGAACAATGTAACATAAACATTGTGGAGAATTGTAGATGGAAGGAGTGACAAAGAAAAAATTGTCAAAATTTGTACTGACATTTAGGAAGCCAATCATGCACTACAAAATGTGATTTATTCAAATATAAATGGACATTGAAATAGTCTTCCATGGTTATTTATAGAGCAGGAAAGCAATGTTGTAAAAGAGGTCATTCGGAAAATTAAATTTCCCACTGGATTTTCTTCAAACATAAAGAATATCTTATTGAAGAAAGGTGAATTTGGGGGGGGGGGTGAAAACTCATGACTGACATACCTTCATCAAGGTAATTATTTTGGTAGATTTCTATATTGGTAAATATACGATTTTTTTGTATTATAATTTAGTTTTCTTTTCCTAAAAATTAATGATCCCTTTGTTGTTACAGTATGTTCTACCTCTATCTCTCCCTGGCAGCTTTGACAACAATGTAAAAAAAGTTATATATGATCTTGGAAAGTACATGAGGTAAATATTAATAATTTAAATGAAAAATCGTTGTTGCTCAACTTGTCGACATTTGTTTTACTTTCAATGTATATATGCTATTGTTGAAACCTATGATTTGATTTGTTATATCATGTGTAGGTGGTTGTCATCTAAATAAAACCATAAAGAAGATATAAAATGTTGGAGGAGAGAAATTCATTGGCTAATGTGCAAAATGCAAAGGTGTCTACCTCTGCATTTTTCAATGCACAAGAACACTACCTCGTACACCAATTTGAGGAAATTGAAATGTGTGGACCTATACACATAAGGTCAATGTGGATGGTGGAGAGGCACTTGAAGTCATTGAATGTGTTTGTTAGACAAAGAGTATGTCTTGAGGGCTCTATGTTGGAGGGCTATATGGTATATCAATTTTTGGTGTATATTATTAAGTATCTTCCTAAATTAGCAACAAAATCATGAAGGTGCCTCAAATTTGGGATGTTAATTCCATTAATAAATTTGAAGGGGAGGTCCTGGTCGGGAAAGGTAGAATGAGGAAAGTGAAAGGTAATTAGATGGTAGAGATCTATAATACTTTGCATTTATATTGATTTACTTATATATTGTACTTATTTAAGTTTTATTTAGCTTCCATGATCAATTATTAATCTTTATTCTAATTAGTATTTTTTATTCTTTTTTCATACAATTGGTTGAGAGTGGGATGCACTACATTTATACATCACAAACAATCTTGATTGGATGAAGGTGGGTTATCATGAGAAGGGGTGGCTACTTTTCTTAAAGAATCTCATCGTAATCAAGATACCAATCTTACTCAGAGGGAAATTGATTTAGCATATGGTTTAAAAGATAAACATGCAAGCATATTATTCACCCACATCATGTTTTAGTTTTTTTTTCCAATATATTAATCTATGTAGTGTGTTTTTTTATATTTTTTTCCTAAGTCTAAATATGTTTATTGATTGATAATGCATTTTTTACGTGTCGGACATATTGCAGTTGACATACCACAAGGCTATGTGGTGCAATGGTCGTAAATTTCACATCAAAAAGTTGGATGACAAGAAGAAAACCTCTGATTGTTTGATAATTGCAGTCTTTCAAGTCACTAATATTTCCTCAAGAAGTGACAGGCATTCAACAATATCGAAAAATAGATAATATGGGTATTTGGATGATATAATCGAGTGTGACTTTAAATCCTTCAAGTTAGTTCTGTTCAAGGTCAAATGGTACATGTTACCAATGAATGAACTTGATCCAGATAGAACTATTAGTGATTATGCCAATGGATTTATCATGCTTAATACAAGGATGTTTGAGCCGGGTACATAAACTTATGTTCTTCCAAGCCAATGTGAGCAAGTCTTTTATTCAGAGGTTCTAGGTAAAGTAGGTTGGTCATACATTGTCAGATATGATCCAAGAGGAATGCCTATAAAGTATAATGTACCAGAAGAAGATGACATTGAAGAAGAAGAAGATGTAGAGGAGCATGATGTAGATGTACCATCAGATGAAGAAGATGTAGTTGTACCATCAGATGAAGAAGATGTAGATGACAATGTTCTCGACGATCATATTGACGATGATATTATCGAAAATGACTTTGATGATGATGATGTTGATATGACCAATCCTTTTAACGTCAATTTTGAACTAGATGATATAGATGTAGACTTGGATGAAGAAGAAGATGATCAATGATATTGTAGAAATGATGAAGTGTATGAATTATGTGATTATATCTTTTATATGATTTATTCTCTTTAAAGTATTTATTTATATGGGTTAATAATCATCATCGTCGTCATGATTTTCATCATCATAATAAACATTATCATCATCCTCCTCCTCCTCATCATCATCACCATCACTATCATGATTGTCGTCGTGGTGTCATCATCATCATCCTCGTCCTCGTCGTCATTGTCATCACCATAATCAACATTGTCGTTATTGTCATCATCATCATCATTGCAGTCGCCATCATCATCAATATCATCATCATCACCCCAATTGTCATCATCATCATCGTCGTTGTCATTATCTTCATCATCATCATCAACATTGTCATCCTCGTCGTCGTCGTCATTGCCATTGTCATCACCATCGTTGTCGTCATCATCATCATCATCATTGCCATTGTCATTGCCATCATCATCATCATCGTTGTCATCGTCGTCATCATGTCCATTGTCATAATCATCCTCATTACCATCGTCATCATCATGGTCATCATCATCTTCATCGTCATTGTCATTGTCATCATCATCATCATCGCCATGGTCATCATCATTGTGATTGTCGCAGTCCTCATCATGATCGTCATCGTCATCGTCAACGAGCTACTAAAGTTATGGGCTAGCATCAATGTATGACATGGATCATCACCATGTAGTCGTTGTCATCATCATTATCATCATTTTTCATTGTCACCACCATAATCAACATTGTCGTCATCTTACTCCTCCTCCTCATCGTTGTCATTGTCTTTGTCATCATCATCGACATCGTCATTGTCATCATCATTGTCGTCGTCATCGTCATTGTCATCACCATCGTCATCATCATCATTTCCATTGTCATTTCCATCATCATCATCACCATCATCATCAACATCGTCATCATCATTTCCATTGTCATCATCGTTGTCATTGCCATCATCGTTGTCATTGCCATCGTCATCAACATGGTCATCATCATCATCATCATCATCATCATCATCATCATCATCATTGTCATCATCATCATTGTTGTCATCATCATTGTCATCATCTAGATTGAAATTATGAACATTGAAATTTGATTGGTTGTTTAAGTTTTATTATAGAACATTGATTTACAAATCTTGAGGTTAGTTCCATGACCCAAGAGAGTTTTGACCCTCTATAAATGCTTCACCTTCAAAGCTCCAAGAATGATTCAATTAGGAAACAAAAGGGAGTAAATCGAGGGATCGTGTCACCCATCATGAAGGTGACTAAATTAGGTTGCTAGCTCAAGGAGACAATGATTTAATCCACGAGCAATTCAAACCGTCAAAATTCAACCATGTTTTGAACTATAACTAGATATAGGAGGCACGGATAAGTCTCTAGACTCAGTTGCGTTGGGTGGAAGAGTAAACTAGTTAGACAACACCTAATAATCAAGGATCTAATTAATGGAGTTAGTTAGAGATGCTTAACGCAATTCCCATATTTATATGACTTAGAATAGAAGAACTTAGTTCCCAATTGTATTTTTATTTTCATTCCCTTGTAGTAGACTAGTTTAATCTATCTTAAGGAGCAAAGTTTCAACATTGTTCTAATCTATTCAATTTGTAAATATCTTTTGAACAAGAAGCAAGTTCAATTTTGTTCTAATCGTATTTATAGGGTTCCAAAACTCCCTTTGGACAGGGCCCACTCAAGAGGATATCATACAAACTCTTGTTCTTCTTTCTCCCATTTCCATTTCTATTAACTACTTGTTTGCATTCTTGTAGATGTTTATTTTCACCCATGGCAGTTTAGTGTTAAAAATACTTTTGTTTAAGATAGTACTCTAAATTTGATACATTTTATGTTATTTCCATTCCTTTCAATTACATTAACCAATGGTGTGGGTCCTTGTAAGTCTTCATGAGTATGAGGGTTGTTTATCTCATTAATTTTACATGTTGGATATTTTAATGATAAATATTCATTTCTATCTACTCTCCCCATTTCATAGGCACCAATATCCATCACATTTGACTTCCAACAAACTGCAAGAAGAGATGGCAATCAAACGCTAGGCTATGTAGAATGAATTTAGGGTAGATTATAATTGGCAACCCATACTTGATTATGTACCTGCATCCCTGAATCCATGGATAAGGGCGAGAGCGACTAGGGCGAGGGTCACTTCCAGGGCGAGCGCGAGTGAGGTCGTTGGCCACTAACAAGGCGAGCGCGAGCAAGGGGAGAGCCACTACCAGGGTAGCTGGCTTGTGGCGCGACGAGTGAAGGGCGAGTTGGCTTGCGATGCAGCGCGACGAATGTAGAGCGAGTGAGGGTCCAACGATGGTGAAGGAGGGTTGAACCAGGCGGGCTCTGCGGTGGCTCTATGGGCGAGGCTCTGCGGATGGCGGTGGCTGCCTCCTGTTTGGGGCCGAGCTCCACCATGCATCTACCAAAGCCGTAATGACCAAAGCTGTAACATATTTTGGTGAGGTTTCACCTTCTTCCTGGGAAACCTTCTTTCTAGTGTTAGAGGGTTTGTCTTCGTATGCGCGACAAGTTTTATTGTCAGTGTATTGCGATGGTGGAGGCTTCTGGGGTTTGTTGTAGTGGGTGTTTTGTCATCTCTTTGGTTTTTTCTAGACCCTCTCGACCTCTTCCTCCTTGGATAGAAGAGGTTTTGGACCAGAGCTTTAAGGTCCACACTGGGGGCATGCAGTGTTTTGTTTAACACTTTGAGGTCCTTTAGGGGCGTACGGTGTTGGGTAAACACTTTGAGGTCGTTTGGGGGCGTGCGACTTCTGGTTTAGTTTCTTTTCTGGTGTTTGTTGGGGTTTTTATCCTTGTTTTTGTATCTCATTTTGCAACCTGTGTGTTGGTTCTGGTGACTTTTGGGTTCTTTTGAGGATGTAGTAATTTATGTTTATGAGCATGGTTTATGGATTAGTTTGCTATGAACCTCTGTATAATCATGAAGATGTAAAAATATTATATTTTCACTAATATAATTGAGCAAATTTTTTATTAAAAAAATAAATCGTAGTTGATTATTTTCTTTACTACAACATTACAAGCTAAAACATTTAACATTGTTAAACACCTATTTCTCACGATTGAATATCTAATATAAATATAATATAAATTACATATATAATATAAATAGTATATATTACATATCACACTGACTCTCTCTCACACACACGTATATACGTGTGTAATATGTAATATATAATATTTATATTATATATGTAATTTATTTTATATAGAGACCACTGCGAATGAAACATAGGCCGACAAGGAGGTAGTACACTGCGCGGAGAGTAAGGAGATCAATACTGTGCACAAAACCGAGGGCAAGGAGATATAGACCCGCGATGGCAAGGAGATAAACTACAACGACAAGGAGATACATACCTAGGGCAAAGGAGATATAATTGTGAGTACTCCTAGATCGAATCCAGTAAAGGAGATATAATTGTGAGTACTCCTAGATCGAATCCAGTAACAATTATCTCATCTCCTTTGGAAAAATTTTCATTAATATTCATAATAATTACCTAAATATCACTTAGAGGAGACTCAGAATGAAGAGTCGAGATTTTACTTGGAGCTATGGTTTCGACCCCATTGGTTAGCGTGCCCATATGGTGTCTAGAGGGAACACACAGAAATTTTCACCAGTTTGGTTTGTTGCTATTCATTCTGCAATTCCAGTTATTGCAATGTTGAGGAAGTCTGTAAACATGTCGAAGTCTACTATGGATTTTACAATTGTGGCCTCCATCCTGGGTCAAGTGAAAAAAAATCAAGGCTTAAGCAATCAATAGATATGCCCAATGTTGTGGATCACACGTATGAGCATGTCAAAGTGGACACAAAATCTCTGATTCCTGCAACTGTTTATGTTTACAATGATGAAAAGGGCACGGTGAACTGCCAGTGTGGAGCTAAGATATGGGATACAATCGAGAGTACTAAAGTCTCCTATGATGCTATTGGTGCTTATTAATTTTCTTGACAATAATAATTGTTTGGAGTGTTCTAAAGGTGTAACCATACCGATAGTCATTGTCATTCCAAATGCGATTGACGCTCCCATCTGGTGTCTGGAGGGAACCCCCAAATTGTTCTACGCAGACTCACTTCAATACTTTTCAATCTGCACTTTTGTTGGCTTTGGCATATTTCAACTTATCAAGAGATGATAATAACATTCCAATTGGGCGCACTCACCTATGTCAAACTGGGTGTTTTCCATCGAATTTGATGGGCACGATCTCCATCGATACAAAGCTAGTACTCTCATTTGATTTAGAATTGGGCTTATACCTTCTTTTCTTAGTTGGGCACATACATTCATTAACAATTTCAAAGCTAGTATCTACCATCGAATCCACTTGCATTCATTCACTATGCAAGCTGGAGAATGTATCGTTGAATCCAAGGTTGACGCAATATCTCATATATCCTATGTGTTGGATTGTTATTGTTCCATGCACTGGTATACACTTATAGATTCCACGAGGTTAGTATCAACACATTCCTCATTAATATATAAAAACCATCAGATCTGAGGCTTAGGTTGCATGTTGCTTCAAGTCAAGGTATGTCTCAATGAAGTACATGAAGATCATGAAACCTGTTATATTTTTTCTAGCCATAAGTACTGGTTATGCTTTGAAATAATCTTTTAGTGTATACCTATAAAAATTTCCACTACAAACCTGTTAAGATTTGGTACTAAAAATTCCATTTAAGTAATTCCTAGTCTGTAGACCCATGGAAATAATGTGGGTATATAGACACTTTTTATAAAGCTTGGAATGAACAGATTGCAATAACCAACTTTCCAGCCTAATTTGGCCAAATGCAATTAAGGGTAAACTATGCTTTTAAAGTTTTTATCCAAAAGTCCATTAACATAATGGTAATATGGGCATGACTTCCTGGAAAGTATCATAGATTCCTCTAGTAGTTGCTTTGTAAGTATATTATTATAGGTATCATGAATCCACTAGCATAAATAATAATTCATGATATCATATTTCATCATGAAAAAAAGCCCAACATTTATTTATGCTATGTTGTCTTATATGAATTCTTGTATCTATTTGGTTGACAACTAAACCATCATCCTATACATTGCTCAAGCGTGTTTCAAATTGGAAAGGTAGTGGTTTGGAAATGTTAAAACACTTTTGTTAGATTACCTTGAACAAATTCTTTTGATTAAAAATTGTCTTTTGTTTATAATTTTAGAATTCCCATAAGACTCGATTAACAATACTTCACTTACTCACACTTACTAAGTCATTAGAATTTAGGCCCACAGTGAGCTCTTTACCATCTTTCCCACACTCACTAATTCTTTTTGGAAACAATTTTGTCATTTCAAACATAGTATGCATGACCAACAAGTGAGCTTTAGGAGATATACACCCTAACATTTGAAACTTTACCAAATAACATTATCTAATTTTCTCATCATATACTTGTTTTGTCACCGATTGAATTAAGAAATGTCTAACTTGAAACCTAGATAAGCGTAGACAAGTTGCAACAAGGAATTCATATTTTCTCATTTGAAGTTTTTTCATTCTCAAATCCCTATAAGTGACAGTGGAACATTAGTCATCAAGCCATACAACTGTATAAATACAAATAAAATGGTGCACATGCATAAATTAAATATGTATAGCCAGCATGGCAAGAACACATAAAAGTTTGCAGCATGGCAATAACATATTCCCAAACATTGAAAATTTATGCCCTTTTCCATTTCTTTAGTTGGCCTTGTATTAGTACAATACACCCATACTTGGGGTCAAAGCATTAACTGCAAGGAGGCAAGCCCAATTTCACTGCCCAAATTTTACATATTTATTAAGATTATTATGATCTTGTTTATTTCAAACCTCGTCTTTTCTTTGTTGATTTACTCAATGGGATTACTTTTTATTTTTTCCTTACATATGTTCTGCTAAAAAAACAGTTTTCCTCATGTTTTCGCCATAAGATTGAAATGATTTAAACATGCTTTATGATTATGCATTGGTAACATAGATATGTTTTGGCCATTACCAACTATGCCCTTTGCAATTACTTACATCATCATTATGCAATCTCAAAATAAGTTTTAAAAACCAATACATTGGCCAAAATCCCTCACAAAGATTATAAATTGATCAATTGTTTTTTTTGGCCTCGGAAAAAAGCGTAATTTTATTTCTTTGTAGAGACAAAATTACATTTTGTAGGTGCTTCAAAGAGCACATCACACCATTTGTGTGTATTTTTGGCAAGAGAAAAATGACCCTCTGTCTATACCCAAAAAGTGACCACTAAAAACCCTAGCTTTCATGAGCATAGTTTTGCTTTGCATGACATCATGCCTATAATTTACCTCACCCACAACAAGGTGGAATAAAATCTGCAGAGTTATATCCTAATATATACATGGAAAAAGTGTTTCAGAAACAAAACCATTTTTTTTATGCGATTAAAGAGAATGCCAAGATAAACTTTTGTCATTTGCCTTATAGTTGCGTTGCTGAAGAAATATTTTGTCTTCAATAAGGTGCTAACAACTGCTGAATTTAGAGAAATAAAACCATGGTGAGACCTTAAAATGTTGAAAAAAGATAATCCAAACGAACAATGCCCAAAATGTGTCGATCATGAAAGAGAGAAAAGTATGAAACTTCAATACTGTGGCTGCAAATTGATCAATTGTTTTAGAAATATCAAATATTTAAACTTATCTTCAACAATTTAAGCAATATAATGTGGCAAGCAAGGCAATAAAAACATTCAAATTAAGTTCATGCTAGGGTTTTTCTCTAACCACCTTCCCCAACTCTGTAACAATCTGCTATGCCACCTCCTTTACAGTTTCCTAGTGCTAATTCATGGTTTTTTTTTATCTCGTTGGGGTTAGACGCTCCTTTTGATTTTCCTTTGATGAGGGTGGAATCTTATATTCTCTCTTCTCATTGAAGGAGGTTGCTTCCCAACATTTGATGGGTGTTGTTCTGACCAAAGAAGGGGTGGTGATTGTGATACCAAGGACATGTGTTGCTTAAATGTCAAGTGCTTCGCTTAAGAAAGGGGTCAATCATCACTCCTTTAACGATATTGTTGTTGGGGGCCTACAATCCCTCCTAGTATCATGTGTCTTCTATGTGAAAAAAGGCCCCGAGTGCTACAAACACTAAATGCATCCCTCATGTCGTCAATGTTGAAGAACCTTTTTCAGCTCCCATGGGATGATTTTATGTTATAACAACTTTTAGCCAAAGATGGTAGATCTTCAATATTTGATTTCGAACTCCTTGGTAGCCCTTTTTGCAAGGGTATGCCATTATTCACCCTTGTACTAGAGGAATTTTCATCGTGGATTTTTGAGTTGTTGATGATAGAGTCACTAGTACTTGGTTATACCTTTTGATTTTGGAATTTGAACTCTGGACTTTGGAGATCTTGTCATTTATGACTCTATGAGTATTGGATCTTATATTGGTAACAAACATTTAATGATTATTATTGAGTTCTATAATATCATTAGTCATTGAATCATATTGTTTTATGTTTTATTGTTTTACATAAATTTTAGTTTTGTTTTAAACTTTTTTTAATTTTACATATTTATATGTGAGGCACCTTTGTGCACCCATGCATGTTGATTTTAAAAAAGAGAAAATTGACATAACTCCAGTATTAAGAGGACCAAATTGGACACTACCTTTTCATATATTCACTGGTGCATCTAATTAAGCAATAGGAGAAGTTCTATGGAAAAAGGAAAATATACGAACCTGTTATCACTCCAAGAAACTCCTTAGGGTTGTAGGCTAAGGATGCTTGGTAACTTATAAATAATGTGTATATATGCTTGGGACAATGGGGTCTTTAATGATCAATGTAATAGACATCTCATACATCTAAAGAAACAGTGCTTTCAGGAAACAATAATCAGATCAAGTAAATTGAAAGGAGAGGATGAAGAACACTATTCTTGATTGCCAAATACAACTGAATGTAGGGCTTAATGCAAGATAGAGAGAGAAATCATTTACTTCAAGTCTATGAGCTCAATAAAGAGATAACANTCTTCATGAACTAAAATAAACTGAAACAAAGTACAGAAAGGGAAAGATGGATATTTCTGATATTGAAAACGAAAGGAAACTGAACTTTATTTCTGCAAATAAGAGTCTATACAGTAGCACAAAATATCTCCCAGTTTGAACCCCTTTAGTGCTTCAAATGTCTTTGGATTTATAGCCTTACAAGATGAAATCTAGATCCTTGAAAGATGGATCAGATTTACTAAAAATAGTCAAATCAAAACAGATACAACAAGTGTAGAATGAGATCCTATAAAAATGGATCTAGAATGGAAAATCAAAACAAAATAGGAAAGATCCTATTTAGTGATCTCTAAAAATAGTAGATTGCTGATGAAGTGCAGTTTTAGCCTCCCAAGGCTGTTTTATTTGGTCCTCCAAAGATAAAATTCGAATTGGGTGATGTGTTATTTGATCCCTATCATTTTGCCCTTGAAAATGACCAAATCTAGTCAAAAAATTCCCTTTTGACTTTCATCTCCAAGAATGGCCTTCAGATTTTGATTTGATAATTCATAACCAGCTTATTGAAGAAGATTTCAAACCATTCAAACCCAAAAAATCCTGATCTGGGCAAAAATTCAGCTATTCTGGTCGTGACAGGCTTTCACCAGCTAATTTACCTGAAAATCCTCTCCTTAGCTGGTGAAAGGCAGAGCTTTCACCAACAAACTAGTTATAATTCTGCCTTCTGCGCTGGTGAAAGCGTAGATTTTTTCAAAATCAAATTTCTCAGTCATGGAGAGTCTGTTTTGCATGCTTAAATAGTCGACCGACATCTACAAATCCTAAGCTTTCCAATGGTGCTTTCAAATCATCATTTGGAGCTCGAGAAGCTAGTCAAATATTCCATACAAGATTAGGCATCATTCTTTAAAAAATGCCAGTGCATTTTTGATTGCTAACATCTGGCTCCAACTGGGATGGAGACCTCCCTGCGAGGTCTCCAAGAACCTGGTAGACCTGGTGCCTTTATTATTGGGCCATGGAGTCATTCAGCCTTTTTGGTGGTTAATGAGCACACACAGGCTCGCCTAAACCACCGAAAACAGAAACTTACCCAAAAATCAAAATTTGATGAATCTTGATTACCTGCAAGAGTACAAAGACCTCAAGGCTTGCTAGATGAAGCTCCTCTCTCTGTTTACAACACTCCCAATTCTCAGTATGAGGCCAACAGGCACATCCACCATGACTACCTTCCATGATTAGGAGAGACATGAGGATTTTCACCAATTGCATATTTCAGCCTTCCAGAAACACAATGAGGAAACCAAGCTGCACTGCTGGAAGCATTTACGCGAGGCATACAAGCAGGATTAGGGACTATAATGAGCTCAAAATCCACTGCGTTGTGTGGACGATCATAATGAATGTTGCTCTTTGCTACAACATTGGCTGCTTTGTCTGAATTCAACCCTATGTGACTTTCCAGATTTGTAACATTGATATATGGTAACAAGATTTACTTGAGCAATCTTTGAAGAACTCCCAAAAAAGATGTCTCCTGATTAATCCTTAAGTACTTCAAAAAGATGCTTGATCTGAGCAATCTTTGACAAAAGAAATACCAAAGAATAATTTTCTAAATCTTGAAGGTAACTGCCAAAGGGGAATTGCCCAGAGCAACTGTTGAATGTAGCAAGCTTTCGAACCACAACTGCAAAAGAGAATTGCCAGAAGCGATCTTGCAAAAAAGTAACTGCTATGAGAGAACCGGCCAAAGGAGAATTGCCCAAAGACACCTTCTCAATATAGAACCTGCCAAAGGAGAATTGCCCAAAGCCACCTTCTCAATATGGAACCTATCAAAGGAGAGTTGCCCAAAGAGGCTCTCCAGACATAATTCCAAAGGAGAACTACCCTCAGTAATCTTTACAATATAGAACCTGCCAAAGAAGAACTGCCCGAAGGAACCTTCAAGATCTAGTGACAGAGGAGAACTGCCCTGACCAATCTTCTAAATAAAACTGCCAAAATATAACTTTTTATCAATCTTCTGAAAATTCCCAAGGAGAACTGGGCTGAACAACTCCAAACACTGAACTGCTAAACAACATGTACTCAACAATCTTCAAAGATCAAACTTGAAACTGCTGAAGAGGATTGTTCAGTTATCTTCAAAATCAAACTGCTGATATCGAAGTTTGAACTGCACTCTAACGCAGGATGCTGAAAGCTGCGGTTAAACAACACCAATCACCAGAATCATAGACCCTAAAAATGTGTTGACTAAGAAGAATATCCTCTTGGCTGCCTTTGTTCTTGCAGGTTAAACTGCTCTACAGTCACAACTTGTAAATGAAGTTGAGGTTGACGTTGATGTTGTCGTTGTACAGAAGGCAATTTTAACGCAAACACATAGCCCCTCCATAGCCAATGTTTATATTTGAATTATCTGATGTCCCTTGGTTCCCTAAATATGGATTAAGAGAAGTTTCCAGAGTATTTAATCCGAAGGCAACATACTTCAGGATAACTTTCTGAAATTGTGGTCAGGGCATTGAACCTCCTACATCAGGACCGCCCTTGGGTGGTATAGCAGGCTACAGCCACACTTGATCACCAACAGAGCAGCGCATATCAACTACAAATTTATTGCGATAAAAGATACGAATCAAACAGGGACTTCACAATACAACTGAAACATCAGTATGAAACAGAGAACTTGGCACTATACCTGGCCTTCCTTGAGACAACATCAATTCATTTGTTTTGGCAGTTGTTGGAAATCCCGATGCTACTAAAACAATGCCAGTTGAAGCCGCACCAACCATTCTTGCAGACCGGATAGCATCACTAAGAGCATGCAATGGTCCGGCAGTCAACCGAATGAAATCAAGAAGCCGTTCAACTTCACCTCGATTGATAAAATCCTCCAAAAACTGTATGATAAGTTTGCTTTCCAAACTGGAATTTTGAACATCCTTTGCCACTTGGACGGATTTGGAGCTGTAATTGCGCGCCTGTATGAGGGATTTTCGGGCTGTTTGATCTGATGGGATATCAGCCCATTATTTCCGAGCTGGACGACATGCCCATTATCTGGAATAATGAACTGAAGTTGGTTGCGCTGATCTGAGGAGGAGATGTATTCTACTTTCTCGGTCATGCCTATCCATTGCCAAGATCCTCCAAACTCCTCACAACTTCAAAGATATCATCAGAAAGAAAGTACTCTTGAATAATAGTTATTGCCCTCTCCTTGAAGAGCTTAGCATTATCCTGATCTGCCAATCCATCCGGTTGACTGGGGATAGACCTGACAGATGTCGGACTAAGCCAACCCTCTTTTGTTGCCTTGAATATTAAAGACTCAAACATGTCTTTTGCATTAATTATGTCAAGTGACAGATCATCTATAGTGTCAGCAAGCCTGCCAAACCCCTTTGACATCTGACTAGATGTTATAAGACCCTCCTCAACAACTTCTTTCAATAGAGCCAAAATAAGTGGCTCTGCACTTCTTCGTTCCATAGCTAAAATCAAAGCCCTCTTTACAACTTCATGATGAAAGAAACGGACCTTCAGATATCTTATACACCGGCAAGCTTCTGCCTTGTCCCCACTTTGAACATACTCATTTAGTAAGTTGCTTATCTTCTTTTTTACTTCCTCTACTGTGACGTGGGTGCTGCCACCCCATCGACGTTCAATAATTTCTGCATGAAGAGGAGCTGATAAATAGCTTTTCTCAGCCTTCTGAATTACTTCAACTCCCTTTGAATCCTCTGGTAGAGATTTTGATGTTTTGGTCAGAAAGGCCGGAGGAAGTATGTCATCAACTACTGTACGAGCAACAAATAATGCTAAAACATCTACTGCATCAGGGATATCCAAGGCCAAATCGTCTGCTGATTCGAGCAATTTGCTAATACCTTTGTTAACCTTCTCAGGTTCAATCACATCAGCATACAGAGAGGACAATAGCACCGCAGTCATATTGTCACTTTCTCCATATCGTTGCAGGTACAACATCTGCACTTTCAACACATGCACAAATATCTTCACTGTGATTACAGAGGTTCCTAATAACAATTGCATAGTCCTCCAAAAACTGGAATTAATTTGCCATTTGTTTCTCACTAGACAGTTGTATGTACATTCTCTGCCTTGCAATGATGACTCAGCCAAACGTGGTGAAGATCCGATCCATTTTCTGCTCCCACCAATTACTTTGATGATGATACGCCAGGTGTCTTTAAACTGTGCCATGACTGTTGTATAAAAACTTTGTTTTAGCCCTTTCACCAGCTTATTTGCTCGTGAAGATTCTGCTCCCACCAATTACTTTGATGATGATACGCCAGGTGTCTTTAAACTTTGACATGACTGTTGTATACAAACTCTGTTTTATCCCTTTCACTGACTTATTTGCTCATGAAGATTCCTGTTAGCTATTGAAAGTAAACACTTTCACCAGCTTATCACAGCTTAGAATGGAACGTTAGCCGGTGAAAACAAATTTTTATTTCTTTGATGAATAAAAAGGTTTTATTCATTCAAAAGAACTCAAAACCTTATTGTTTAAGACTTACAATTTAAAAATTTTCTACATGACTTGAAAATTTTGTTATGGTTAATGAAAAATTTAAAAGTAATTGCCTGGTCTTATTTCAGGTGTTAAGATCCGGTCTTTAAACTGAAAAACTCTGCAACCATGATCTCTGCATGTAATTTGCCTGTAATCTGATCTCTGTACACCTTCAAACGTGTCTTTATTCACACAAGCTCACTGTTATTTCTACTGCAAATTAGAAGAAAGAAATGCTCGAGAAAGAGCTTATTTCCTGAACTACCCTACTTTAACCAACTGCTGCCTCAAAATTAGGTAAAATCATGCTTCCAATGAAGCCATCTGAGTATCCAAATAGCTGATAAAACTTCTGATCTGAAGATGAATGTAGGAAACCATGAAATACTGATATATAATTAAAAAATGCAGCATAACCAACCTTTGTTTGGCAAAATCAATTCGACATCTATGCTGCTCGAAGATTTCAGATAGTACACAAACAGATCTATAAAATTGAAAGAAAATACCTCTTGTTGCTGTTTCAGCTGGAAAGTATAAAGTATCTGCATATTTTCTGGATTATCATGGCTTCCACCTTCAACTGCGTGCAAATCTGAATAGAGTTGCAAACTAACTTCATTGTTGATGATGAACTATTTTTTGTCGTCTGCAGATTTGTGTTGAAGTATGGTACATGCAAACTTGCTGATTTCTGGAGGTGACTTTTCAATATACGTTGCGGGAGTTTCCAGATGGCTAATTTTTTCACAGTATTGTTCTTCATCAACATCAAATTCATAACTGTTATAAATAGGAGGGTTGCTCTTCAAGTCAGCAAAATCTGATGTAAGAATCTGATCTGCTTCGTCTACATACTTATCAAAGATAGGTGAACAAAAAACCTTTGTGTCTAGCAAAGAAAGACAAGCAATCTTCAAATCCTTTTCATCCGTTACAGGCGAAAAACTGTCATAAGAAACCTCTTTGAAAATTTGAGAGCAATCCTCTTTTATAACTGATTCTTCATACAAATCAAAGGCAACATGTGCAACAGAGATAAGATTTGATGCATCTACTTATATATAATCCTCATTATAACCATTTGTATTATGAAGATCTTCCTTAACGACATAACTTTCATCTCTGCAAATAGAAGAATCAACTGCTTCCTGCTGAACATGCTTTTCAAAATTTTCACAACATTCTTTAAAGAGACTTTCAGCTAAAAATTCAACTTTTTCTTCCCCTACCCTATAATCCCTTTCGTTTTTGTTTAAAATAGTAGGTACATAAGAAGAACAATCCAGAGAATCTTCGGTCACACAATCATCAATATTCACATCAACTCTATCATTAAGATCTTCCTCTTGAACAACAATAATAGAAAGAATTTCATGTTCACAACT
This sequence comes from Picea engelmannii, assembly GCA_009831015.1. Taxonomy (NCBI): domain Eukaryota; kingdom Viridiplantae; phylum Streptophyta; class Pinopsida; order Pinales; family Pinaceae; genus Picea; species Picea engelmannii. The sequence goes on from ML776794.1 coordinate 1,212,055, forward strand.
AGAACAATAGACATTTTGAATATGTAAATGAAATTCTTCACAACAACCCTCAAGAAGAATTTCCCGAGCAAAATACCTTTCACATCGATGATGGAATACTCTATGAAACTCCTTTAAAGAAGATATGCTAGAGGGAGGTAAAGAACGATACCATTCACGAGCATCTCCTTCTAATGAGAAGACAAACATCTTCATGAGCACATCCTCATGATATATATCCAACTTAAACATGCATTGATGAAATCTGATCAGATGATCTGAAGGATTATCTTCTTTCTTTTTTGCATATCTTGGGAGGTGATCTCCCCAAATATCTATAGAAGGAACAGGATGTGGGAAACCAGGAACTGTTGAGAAGTCAAGAGGTGCAAACCTCCGAGCCAAAAGAGATGCAAATGCTTTTGACATTTGATTGTTGTGGAGTCACCACTGAATCTGTCCTTCATGGAGTCGCCAGATAGATAATTACAACCAAATGATGTCCAAGCTTTGTCTATCACCAAAGCTGGATCTTGTCGTCTCCCAAGGAAGTTGAGCTTCGATCTCCTCTCCTCGGCAACGACGCCAATTTGTTATCACTCCAAGAAACTCCTTAGGGTTGTAGGCTAAGGATGCTTGGTAACTTAGAAATAATGTGTATATATGCTTGGGACAATGGGGTCTTTAATGATCAATGTAATAAACAACTCATACTTAATTGTACCATTACTGAGAAATAATTTATTGTAGTCATTCATGCTATTAATAAATTTCGACACTATCACTATCTATGAAGTATTTGTGCATATTGACTATTCCGATATTACATATATCATTAACAAACCAATAACAAATGGCAGAATCAAAATATGGATTCAATATTACGATTCTAGACAAGTCTAGAAAATAAAATTTGGCTGCAGATTTTCTTTCCTGTATCAATAATCCTAGTGAGATTATTCTTGTAAAAGACAGTTTTCTTGATGAAAACTTATTTGTTATTTCTATTAAATCTCCATGGTTTGTTGATATTTCCAGGATTATTAGACAAAGTGCTAAATACTTATGGATTCGAGGGGATATTTTCTACACATGAGAATACTTGATTATTCGTAGATGTGTTAGAGAAGATGAGATGTTTGATATCCTGAAGGAATGTGCCAAGATGAGCTTTGTGGTGGAATTTTTTCAGATAACAAGATTGCTTACAAAATTCTTCACCCGAGGTACTATTGTCCTATGTTATAGTCCAAAAATGCCATATATGTGCGTATAAGACATTGGCCCATCCATTTGCATACTTTTCCAAAAATACTGCTGAGGCTTCCTTCTAAAAATCCTTTTTTTGGAGAGTGTACGCGCCCTGCTGCACTAATAGCTTGCATACACACGCGTGTTGCATGCTAATTAGCTCACGTACACATGCGTGATGCATGCTAGTTAGCCCGTATTTACCTCCAAAAGTTGCAAAAAATATAAAATTGCGCGGAATTCGACAGAGTTTACGGGCTATGAAGAGTTTCCTAACCATTTTACCCCTTGTAGCCCGTCCCCAAATCGAATAACCATATTTTTTTCATATAAAAAGAGGACTCGGGGAGTCATTTATGGAAATGAACAAGAGAATAAGAAAACTCTGCCAAAATCCCTTCCCTTTCTTTGCCCAAGATTTGCATCTCATTCTGAGTTTTAGCCTCAACTTTCCCATCCAGTCTTTCTCCTTATGCAACTCTTCCTCCTTCTCTTGATGGTATGTTGGTTGTGAGAAGTTAATGTGGGATTGATGCACTTGGAGCCACGATAGAGGATCCCAAAATTGGTTTGTAAAGCGGTTGCCAACAAAGGTTGTAACCTTTTTTTATCTTGAATTTGAATAAAAGAGATTATCCTTGTCCCAAAACCCTATGTTTACATGTTCTTGTTAATTTGAGCATTCATAGCTATGTTTAGACTTTTAAAGTGATTATTATAGATTGTATATGTTGTTTCATTATATTCCTAACCCCTTGCAAGTCATCTTTGGGAGGAGATCTGTGATCTAGGAGGCAACAACAAGCGAAAGAGGTCTACACCAACCACAAGGATTGAAGGTGCACTCATTACCCCTCTCTTTCCTCTTTTTCTCATCATTTAGTTTAGATGGTTTTTGGGGTAGATTAAAGGTAAATTAGTCTTTTAAGGGAGTTATCACTCTGCCTATTCCTTAGACCCAGTTTAGGGGGATTTTCCTCGTAGTAGAATTGGCGACTCCACTGAGGAGTCTCTCTAGGGTCTTAGTGGGAGATTTTGGTTTGATTTTATTTTTTCAGTTTCTTTTTTGAGTTTTCCAAATTTATTGAGTTAGTTAGGGTCTTTGGTCACCTTTCAGGTGCCTACCAGCCTTCCCTACCCAGTTGGTTGTCCAAACCTTTTTCTTTCTTCAAAGTTTGTTGAGGTGTACGTGCCCTGTCCTTTGTATAGAACACGTACATAAGCAACCTGCATAGTATACAACACACGTACATACGTAGGCTGCTCGTGCAAAACACACATCTCTCTGTTTTGGAAGGGATTTTAAACATACTTTTTCTTTTCTCGCAAGAAGCTCTGTGCTTCTCAGGCCTTCTTGAACTCTTTAGGGTCTTTGCTAATTGTGTTTGGTTGGGTTAAAGATTCAGTTTATCTTACACTTTGTAAAGAACCCTCGTTGTTTCTTTATTTTCTTTTGTCTGCTTTGAAGGTTTAGGGTGAACTTATAAGCGTTAGATCCTCCTGTGGATTCCAGTGAATCCCTGTGTTCAAGTAGTGGTTTAGGGTCAGTTAGTCCCTAAAGTTGCACTTGACTGTGAGAGGGCAAGCTAGGGTATCATCAGGTTATTACAATAGTATTTTGAGGGTTTTATGATTTGGTTTTTTGAAAGGGTGGTTGAAAAATGGTTCAAGGTTTCAAGATAAACAATAATTTCAGAATAAGGACAAATGATATCCCACTTATTGGTTAAAGGGTAGCCACATAGATGAATTAGACAAATAAGGAAAAGAGAATATGAAGTCTTCAATTTGTTAACTTCACATAGAATTCTTATCTCAAAATATCATTAAGAAACAAGAACATCAACGTGTAAATGAAAAACTTGAAAATAATCACAACAACAAATTCTTCACTGTATCAATTGATAATCAAGAAAACAATGCATTGCAGTTTGATAAATGATCTCAACCATGAAGAGAAAAAGAACATAGAAGAAGACAAAGTCTAACCATCAACATGCCTTTGCGATTAAGTGTCACATAGAATAAGAATGTCTTACAAGGAGTTTCAAAACAAGTCCCTGAATATCCAAATTTTCGACCTCCGCAGAGTCTTTCTTTTGTCTATTTAAACTATCTAAAGATTGTTAATATTATGGTATCTTCGGGAGGTATGAACCTCTATTGTGACCTATGACGAGACTAGAATCCTTCGGAAGGAAGCAAAGAATTAAAGGAAACCCTAGACAAGTTGTCGGCTGAACAAATATATTTAAATTGAATTTATTAATGCCCAGAAGGAGAAGTCGGCCCCAGTTAGACTGGCCAGTCCACTATAAATATAGGGTTCTAGTTTCATTATTTCACATCTCAGCAGTTGCAGTGAGAGCTAAATCTGCGTAGGCAGTTGCATGCAGCAGCAGTTTGGTGCGCAAGTTTCTGGGAGAGCTGGGAAAGTGGTGCGCTAGCTTCTGGGTGGGATCATCTGTTCAGTTTAGTTTCTATTCTCTTACTTGGTGCATTTAGCCTCTCTTGGCTATTGATTGCTACCAAGATTCTCTTCTCGGTCAAGGTCAAGGTTCTCGGAGGGTGGCTTCGGCATGTGGTTGGGTGACGAGGGTATCATCAATGGTTAAACGAGCACAATCCTCTATATTCTAATAGGTTATGGGCCCACACCCCCTTTAGTCAGCCTAAAACACTGGAAGGAAACATAACCTCTAGGTATTGAGCTCATTGAGGAACTGCCGCTAGAGTCACTAGCAGGAGCAACTTCCAAAGCACTGTAGCTAGGGTTACTAGCAGTGGCAGTTGCAGAAACCCTAATTCTCAGATCCAACACCTTGTGATGGAGCATCTTGCTCAAGGAGAAGATATTCAGATGCGCCCTAACTCAACGCACCTATTGACTTTCTCAGAAGAAAGAAATGACAAAGTTGAAGTTTTGGATCAAGGCATGACCAGTTATCAGTCAACCGAAGACATGTGCGAAACAATCAGTCTCTTACATTACTCTGTACTTATCGGGACAATTGAAGCCGATATGTGGATAATGGACAGTGGAGCTTCCAGGCACATGACGGGAGATCAAGCTAGACTCTCAGATCTAAATGAGAGAAAGGCATCGTACAAAGTGGAGCTTGGAGACAAAAGCACCTACCCTGTTGAAGGATTTGGACAAGCCTCCATCAAATTGGAATCAGGTAATCATGTTCACTTAAGAAATGTTCTATATGTACTTGGTTTAGAAAATAATCTTGTATCAATATCATGTTTAGAAGACAAAGGAAACAGAATAGCCTTCATAGATGAAAAAGTGTTAGCATGGCATAAGGATTCCAACATAGAAGATGCTAGGCTTATTGGAAGATGTGAAGGGAATCTATATAGACTACTAGAATGAAATGAAGAAGCCCTAGTACATGACGAAGTCAACCCTAATGAACTTTGGCATAGAAGGTACGCTCATATCAATTATCAAGCACTACCTTTCCTCAGGAAGATGGTTGAAGGGATACCAGAATTGAAGTCTACACACGAAGGAATTTGTAAGGGATGTGCCCTTTGGAAGAACATCAAGAAACCATTCCCAAGCAGCAACAACAGATCTAAGGAAATCCTAGATCTAATACACTCAGATGTTTGCGGTCCAATGCCAGTGAAATCTTTAGGAGGATCTCTCTACTATGTAACATTCATAGATGACTATTCAAGGAAGACGTGGCTATATCTACTGAAGTCAAAAGATGAAGTATTCAAGAAGTTCCAATAATTCAAGGCAAAAATAGAAAACCTCACAAACAAGAAGATCAAGACATTAAGAACGGATAATGGAGGAGAATACACCTTGACGGAGTTCATTGCATTCTGCAAATCAACATGGATTAAGAGGGAGCTAACTGTTCCTCATAATCCTCAACAAAACGGTGTAGCAGAAAGAAAGAACAGGTCCATCGAAGAAACAATAAAAACCCTATTGAACGATCAAGATCTATCCATGTTTCTATGGGAAGAAGCAACAATGATGGCAATATACATACAAAACAGAAGCCCTCATCGCATATTGAAAGACATGACACCAGAAGAAGCATTCTCAGGTAAGAAACCTAACGTAGAAAACTTAAGGATATTTGGATGTCAAGTTTATTCTCATATTCCCAAAGATAAAAGAAATAAACTAGAACCCTCAGGAAAGAAAGGGATATTCGTGGGATATAGTGATTCATCCAAAGCCTACATAATATATATTCTAGATCAACACAAGATAGAAGTAAGCAGAGATGTAACATTTAATGAAAGAATGGCCTTCAGAAAATCTATTGAAGAAACTATAGAAGAAGAAGAAATTGAAGAACCAAATGAAGAAAACATAGAAGGTGAAAATAACGAAAAGGATCAACCTGATCATCCTATGGAGATATGCAAGAACGTTGATCCAGATAATATACCAAAGAACAAGAAACAACCAGCTTGGCTTGAAGCCACCTTACAAGACGCAGAAAGAATCAAGGTTCCAGAAGGAACATCCAGGAAGACTAAAAGACCGAAAAGATTCTCAAGTTATGCA
>ML776794.1:1218863-1243863 GCA_009831015.1 Picea engelmannii
AAGGAACATCCAGGAAGACTAAAAGACCGAAAAGATTCTCAAGTTATGCATCATACATGACAAAGCTTCTAGATGAAGAACCTACTACGTTTGAAGAAGCAGTTAAAAAGGGACAATGGAAAGAAGCTATGGCGGAAGAACATTAGTCCATTATGAAAAATGAAGTATGGGAAATTGTACCCAAACCTAAAGAGAAATCAGTTGTAACTTCAAAATGGGTATACAAGATCAAACATGTAGCAGACGGAAGCATGGATAAATACAAGGCAAGATTCATGGCCAGAGGTTTCTCCCAAAAGGAGGGAGAAGACTATGATGAAACCTTTGCTCTGGTGGCAAGGTATACCTCCATCAGAGCTATCATGTCTCTTGCCGCTTCCATGGGATGTAATCTACACCAGATGGATGTAAAGATAGCCTTTCTCAGCGGAGCTATTGAAGAAGAAGTATATATTGAACAACCTCAAGGATTCAAGGTACATTCCAGAGACACTCATGTTTGCAGATTGAAGAAAGCTCTATATGGACTCAAGCAAGCTCCAAGGGCTTGGTATGCCAGAATGGACAGTTATCTAACTAGACTTGGCTTCTCTAAGAGTCATGCAGATCCAAACCTTTACTACAAAGTCGTGAATAGTGCACCTGTAATTCTACTATTATATGTTGATGATCTATTCATAACAGGTGAAGAATCTCTAATCATCAAGTGCAAGAAGGATTTAGCCTCTGAATTTGATATGAAAGATATAGGTCTCATGCACTATTACTTGGGACTAGAAGTATGGCAGAAGCGTAGTGAAGTATTCCTTGGACAAGGAAAATACGCAATAAAGATCCTTCAGAAGTTTGGAATGATGGACTGTAAGTCCATGGACACTCCTATGAATGCGGATATAATAAAAGTAAAAGTCCAAGATTTCGATCTAGTAGATCCATCTCTATATCGGCAGCTAATTGGATCATTGATGTATTTGGTAAATACTCGACCAGATATTTGCTTTGCTGTAAATACATTAAGTCAGTTCCAGGTGGAACCTAGACAAGAGCATTGGATAGCTGCAAATCATGTCCTAAGATATATTCGCGGGACAATAAACTATGGCTTAAAATATACCGCATCCAGTGATGTCCAACTTCATGGATTCACAGACTCTAATTGGGCAAGAAGTGCAAAAGACAAAAAGAGTACTTCAAGTATGTGTTTCAGCTTGGGCTCCGCTATGATATCTTGGAGCAACAGGAAGAAAAAGTCTGTCGCACTCAGTACAACAGAAGCAGAGTATATGGCAGCTTGTGAAGCATGCACAGAAGCAGTATGGCTAAGGAAGTTAATATCCGATTTATTTGATCAGAATCCAGAATCGACCACAATATATTGTGATAATCAGAGTTGTATAAGATTATCCGAGCATCCAGTGTTTCATGAAAGGTCGAAGCACATTGAGATCAAATACTACTTTATCTGAGATAAAGTCCAGGAAGGAGAGATAAAGCTCGAGTATGTCCCCACTGATGAGCAGACAACAAACATCCTGACAAAACCTCTTTCCAGAATCAAGTTTGCATATTTTCGAGAGAAGATGGGGATCGTGGAAATAACTCCCTTAGCTGAAAGGGAAGATTCTCCAGGATAGAGAAGGTACACAAAAATATTCTTGAAAAACATTTATTTTATGATAACTCTCCAGTTAGGAGGGAGCATTGAAAATATTATTTAATAGTCCAGATTGGACAGATGCTTTCCTGTTCGGAAAGTGGATTGATATTTCTGACGGACAGTGACTTCCCATTGTAGTTAACATGGGAGGTAGACTGATTGCTGATGTATCATAGACAATGACTTCCCATTATGGGGAGTGGTCTAGGACAATCATTCTTCTTGGCAGTCACTCTGAGTAGTGGTCAAGTAGAATGGTTCGCCTCGCCGGGCAGTCATTCTTTCGAAGTTCATAGTTGTGAGAAGTTTCAAAGAATCGTCCATTTTGGAGGTTGATGCAGGACATACATTCCTTGAGGGTTATACATTCTCTCCAGGTTACACTTTAGTGTCGGAGGAATGGCCCAGGGTGGGGAATGGTCCAGACAGTTATTCCTCGAGGGCAGACTCATTCTCTCCAGGTTACACTTTGTTTAGTGTCAGAGGAATGGCCCAGGGTGGGGAGTAGTCCAGGCTCAACAATCAGGGATAGTTATTCCTCGAGGGCAGACTCATTCTCTCCAGGTTACACTTTGTTTAGTGTCAGAAGAATGGCCCAGGGTGAGGAATAGTCCAGGACAGTCATTCCTTAGGGCAGACTCATTCCCTCTAGGTTACACTTTGTTTAGTGTCGGAGGAATGGCCCAGGGTAAGGAATGGTCCAAACATTTCTCGAGGGCAGACTCATTCTCTCTAGGTTACACTTTGTTTAGTGTCAGAAGAATGGCCCAGGGTGGGAAATGGTCCAGGTTGAGAAATCAGAAACAATCCTTCTTCCTTGGTTGAGAAGAATGGGGCAGATGGCCCATTATTGATATTCTATATTGAGGGCAGACATTCTTTCAGACATCACAGATGTGAGTGAAAGATTGGCCCAGATGATTATTATTGATGATCTATACTGAGGACAAACATTCTTTCAAATCTCACAGACGTGAGTGAAAGATTGGTCCAGATGATTAAGTTCTTGTCATAACATTGTTTCCATGCAGGTTGCTATCAGATATTTGTTATGAAGAATGAATGATAGTAGATATGCTACTGTTTGTGATTGTGTTTCACAAGTCTGAGTAGTTGTGTACTACTGGAATAGACACAAGTGTGTTCTATTAATTGATATTGTACCAATTGTCATAGGAGATTATCTAGTCGGATAATAATGACAGGTGCTCGTGGTGCTACCAGTTGAATGGACTGTTGTGCTAAAGACCGTACCTCCCTAGCTAGGAGGGAGTGTTAATATTATGGTAGCTTCGGGAGGTATGAACCTCTATTGTGACCTATGACGAGACTAGAATCCTTCGGAAGGAAGCAAAGAATTAAAGGAAATCCTAGACAAGTTGTCGGCTGAACGAATATATTTAAATTAAATTTTTTTATGCCCAAAAGGAGAAGTCGACCCCAGTTAGACTGGCCAGTCCACTATAAATATAGGGTGCCAGTTTCATTATTTCACATTTCAGCAGTTGCAGTGAGAGATAAATCTGCACAGGCAGTTGTAGGCAACAACAATTTGGTGCGCAAGTTTCTGGGAGAGCTGGGAAAGTGGTGCGCTAGCTTCTGGGTGGGATCATCTGTTCAGTTTAGTTTCTATTCTCTTGCTTGGTGCATTTAGCCTCTCTTGGCTATTGATTGCTACCAGGATTCTCTTCTCGGTCAAGGTCAAGGTGCTTGGAGGGTGGCTTTGGCCTGTCATTGGGTGACGAGGGTATCGTCAATGGTTAAACGAGCACAATCCTCTATATTCTAACAAAGATAACTACATATCCTATTTTCTAGTGTCTTATTAATGATGGGATCTAATCAACATCTAACTCCTAGGAAAGTTAGCTCAAAATGAGCATTTACATAACCAAAATAGACATTAGCTCAACAACTTAATCCCAAATGATTCTTTCAACAATACATTCGATCCTACAAAAATGGGAGTTGGTTTTGATTTATTTATGTATTCGAAGTATTCAACTTCACAAACCAAAAACAAGTAAATCATTCCTCATTCCCTGGTAAATACCAAAACTTCAAATTTGTGCCAAATCCTTCATAAGGCTATCATGATATGATAACAACACTAGCTTTAGTAGTCCTCTGTTTCAGCTTAATGGTGAGTACAATGTTGTGCCAATAAAGTTTGAAGTTGGATTCTCTAAGCTCTTTGAGCAATGCTTTTTGCTCCATTTTCTTCTTCTTGAACCCCTGTATCTTCTCCTACTGCCTGGCGCTCCATTGCTCTACTTGAGCCTTTTCCTTCTTCAATTGCTTCACCATTTTCTGGAGTTCTCTGATCTTCTCTTTATCACTTCTGACCTTGACCTTGAAATATGGAAACTCTTCTGCAGGTGCAATAGTATTTTGAGGGTTTTATGATTTGGTTTTTTTGAAAGGGTGGTTGAAAACTGGTTCAAGGTTTCAAGATAAACATGAATTTCAGAATAAGGACAAATGATATCCCATTGACTGGTTAAAGGGTAGCCACATAGATGAATTAGACAAATAAGGAAAAGAGAATATGAAGTCTTCAATTTGTTAACTTCACATATAATTCTTATCTCAAAATATCATTAAGAAACAAGAACATTAGCCTGTAAATGAAAAACTTGAAAATAATCACAACAACAAATTCTTCACTGTATCAATTGATAATCAAGAAAACAATGCATTGCAGGTTGATAAATGATCTGAACCATGAAGAGAAAAAGAACATAGAAGAAGAGAAATTCTAACCATCAATATGCCTTTGCGATTAAGTGTCACATAGAATAGGAACGTCTTACAAGGAGTTTCAAAACAAGTCCATGAATATCCAAATTTTCGACCTCCGCAGAGTCTTTCTTTTGTCTATTTAAACTATCCAAAGATAACGATAGATCCTATTTTCTATTGTCTTATTAATGATAGGATCTGATCAACATCTATCTCCTAGGAAAGTTAGCTCAAAATGAGCATTTACATAACCAAAATAGACATTAGCTCAACAACTTAATCCCAAATGATTCTTTCAACAATACATTCGATCCTACAAAAATGGGAGTTGGTTTTGATTTAGTTATGTATTCGAAGTATTCAACTTCACAAGCGAAAAACAAGTAAATCATTCCTCATTCCCTGGTAAATGTCAAAACTTCAAAACTGTGCCAAATCCTTCATAAGGCTTTCAGGATATGATAACAACACTAGCTTTAACAGTCCTCTGTTTCAACTTAGTGGTGAGTACAATGTTGTGCCAATAGAGTTTGAAGTTGGATTCTCTAAGCTCTTTGAGCAATGATTTTTGCTCCCTTTTCTTCTTCTTGAACCCCTGTATCTTCTCCTGCTGCCTGACGCTCCATTGCTCTACTTGAGCCTTTTTCTTCTTCAACTGCTTCACCATTTTCTGGAGTTCTCTGATCTTCTCTTTATCACTTCTGACCTTGACCTTGAACTCTGGAAACTCTTCTGCAGGTGCAAGCTTGTTTAGATCTATGGTAGCCTTAAGTTCTCTTAGTTTAATTTGGTACCTAGAAGCTAATCCTGAGCTGTGATCATCATCTGAACTAGCTCAGTCCATGGCCTCTGGAATATCTGATATATGGTCTGAGTCTACAGGGTGATTGTCTTTGTTTTCATAAATTCTACTGGTGCCTTTAGCAAGTTCTTCAACTCTTGATAATCTGGTAGTAGCTCTTGTTATAGGTCCTATAGAAAATTGAGCAACCTGTTTGCCCTTTTCTATTGTTTTTACCAAGTTTTTATCCTTTTTTGTTTTTCTGTGTAATGGAAGTCTTTTTGCTTTTTCTTTGACACCTGTTTTTGAGTCCTCAGAATGGTCTTCTACGACTATAACATTTTCCTCTTTGATAGATGGGTCAAACATAACTTTGGACTTTAACCTATATTTGTTGGTAACCCTAGTGGAGTTCCTCCTAGGGTATTTAGACATAGGTGCAGATTTCTTCCCCTGCTTTATGACTGTGGCACCTTTCTTACTGGTTGCTTGTTGTTTATGCTTGACTGTAGATTTAATTGAGCCTATGTTGAACTCTTCATCTGAATCTTCTTCCATTTTAATGTCAATATCAGAAAACACTTCTGCATCAAGAAACATTTCAATCTCTGCATCAAATTTTGATCTCTTACCTCTGCTGGTGGTGGATTTTTCTTGGTTTTCATCTACAAGAGTATCAACAAGGATTTGTTGAGTCTGCTTCTTTCTCTTGCTGGTCCTTGTCACCTTAGTTGCAAATATTTCCTCTTTGACTGGGAATTCATCAATTAGGATACTTTGTTTCTGTGTATATACCTTTTTCCTTTTGCCCCTTTTGTGTTTTCTTGGATGTGGATCATGATTTAGGGATTGGATCAACCAATTCCAGGGTTTTTGTACTTCACTCAAAGCTGAAACGACCAGTGTCTTAATTAAAAATTGATGAAACATGCTACCTTTGGTCGTGGTAGGGTGAGACTGTACCCTTTTTGACATCTTTGATACGCTTTTGAGTAGAAAGTATGGTATATTTAAGGGATAGTCTCCATTGATATGCATTAATAACCTAATATGGTAGATGTAAACCAATGAGAATCTACCCTCACAGGTGATATACCTATGAATTATGATCAGAGCGGTATGCCACTCCTGTCTGATCCAACTGTGAGGGACTCCTTTCTTCCAATTTGGGTTCTGCCTATCTGGTAACAAGAATTGGTTCACAAAATCCATGACCACGTGCTCCTTTTGCCACCATCGTTCTCCCCCAATCGCCAATCTGCAAGCTTTGGCAATGGATTGTTCCGTCACCAACATCAACATTCTACTGATCACCACTTCGAAGACATCGAAGTTCTGTGCAAACATCATGGACACCTCTTCGTCATGCCCCTGGAAAGTGGTAAAGAACTCTAACCAGCCAATGTCCTCGAACCTTTGTGCCATCTGTGGATGCGCTTCAAGTAGCTCGGTACCCTCAGGTTCCAACCTAACAATTTTCCCACCTTTCTTCGGCACCATGTCGATGATATAGTGTTGTAACTTGGCACTGTTGGAAATCAAGAATTTAAAAATATGCAACTGTTACTACATAACGATTTCCTTAAATGGATATCTCACACATAATCCAATGGATTAGAATAACAGATGACAACGTCATATAATGATATTGGAAATAGAACTGATTTGATACAGGTCCTTGCAGGTACAGAGTGATCTCATTCATGCAATGGTTCAAACAACATCATCGATTCAAGCGAGATCATGGATGCAGGTCTTTTGTCCTTTTGTCCATGATTCATGTGATCATGACAAGATTTGGATGGCTGGCGCATGTCACAACATGATTATTTTAGCACTGCAGGAATAACATTATTCCCGTAGCGCTATTGATGACTTGGCAGTAATTTGAATTTCAAATTTCAAATAAGCAAATGATGTGACAAATCTCATTAATCCATATCTTAAACCTTCAAACTTAAGAAAATTATTCAAAAATGCTAAAAATGCAAAGCATAACAAACTCAAACCAAAGATTAAAGTCTAATGAAATCAAGAAATGAGGTATAAGCAGGGAGGGCTTAGGATTAGGGATTCTCAGTATATCAAGAGCAATATTAGAGACTAACAAGGTTTGTGTCAGTCTTGGGTTTATTTTCTCTTTACCTTGTTTGTGCTTTGAAAAACGAAAAAATATAATTTACTTGTGATTTTCTTTTCTAAGCATTCAAAAAAAAAAAAAAAAAATTGTTACATTTAGTTATGCATTTTTGTTTGGTAGTTGTAGCATAGGCTGTTTATTACAAAATAAAAGAGTTCCATTTCCAAATTTCCTTCTTTGCTATTTCCTTGAAAGTTTAGTAGTTTGCATTTGCATTGTAAAATGAAAAGCACATTCTAGGAAACGTTTTGCATTTTGGGATCTTGGACTATACTTCGAAAAGTTTGCATTTGCAAAGATTAAAAGTCATTTTTTCAATTGTAGAACCTAGTTTTCTTTTGCACGAATGCTCTAAATATTTTATTTCTTCTCTTTCATCTCTTGAAAACACCACAAGTTGCACGTCTATATCCTTTTGAGTAAATCAAGCTACTTAAAATCAATGATTAACACTTAAAATCATTTATTGACACTTAAAATCAACTAGAATTTTGTTTGTAGGGTTCACCAAGTAGTCTAGGCTCTAGGGCCTTGAAATAGGTGTGGAGAGGAAACTCTTCAAGGTCACTTAAACAAACATAAGAGTCTGTGATAGGAAGTGTCAGAGTCCATTTTTGTAAGAGTCAACTAGGACCCCCTCTAACACAAGGGATAAACACGAGGTCGCATGAGGAAAGGTAGAGGAGATAACCCCTCCAAAGCCAGACCCAGTGTAGTGGGGATCGTATATTGAGGGTCGTTCTTGGGATTTACGCTGATCACATTTGACTACAGAGCCTCATGGACCTCGAATCTGTTTGATATCCTTAGTTGTCTTCCAGACCATTTGCCTTCGGTACCCTTGAAAGGCTTCAAACTTTGTTATCCTTCTCATTATGATTAGCCCGACTGTCGACTGTACCTGCCTGGTGACTGACTGGGAGTTGGAAACCTAGTTCCTTATTTTTAGGGACTTACACGGGTGACTGCGGTACCTAGGGAAGACATCAGATCACACTTTGCAGAGTATACCCGGAGGGTGTTTCCATGTTCGAGTTACACTTGCACTAGTAAGTTGCTCTAATGCCGATTGGCGTAACTGTTCTTCCTGCCAGTCAGTTGTTTGCTTGATTTGTCGTTAAATTTTTTTTTGAGTGTGCTCTGTGTTTCGTGCTAGCTCAACCTTAGAGTGTCGATTGATCATTTCACAAGGTGGAACACTGGAATATCAACAACTGCACCATTTGCATAGGCTTTAGGGATTTCCATCGATTACTTTAGAGCCACCTCCGCCACTGTTGAGGCGCAAGCTAGATCAAGAGGGTTCATTTGAAGCAACTAGGCCACAAGAAATTGTACCCGAGCTAGCTCCTAGAGAATAATTTCCTGCACCGGAGGAGTCCACCATTTCTAACCTTGAAGCTGAAGGTTTCATGCTCGTAAACCCTCTGATCACTGACTTATCATTGTTGCTTCTTATTCATATAGTCCCTCTTGAGGTGACTTCATCAGAACGTCAATTTGTTAGACGAGTGGCGATGGAAGCAACTAGTGCTACTTCTTCTGGGAGTCCTAATACTCCCATATTGGCTGTCGTGCCTCGTCCCCCACCTCCACCTATCGGGACAATGATTGTCCAAACACCCACTACTTCGGGCAGTGGCACAATCCCTTCAATGACTATGACCATTTTTCTCTCTATCTAGAACGTTTTTGGTGCCCCCTTTTCATTTGGGATGATGGGTTTCGACTCTAGTTCGATCCTCACCTACTCTACTCTACAGACTGTTGGTCTTGGGGTAGGGAGCTCCAATGCTCCCTTACAAGGATCTCTCGCGGACACCACTGCCCTTTTTAACGCTATGCCTTACGGTGGTGGTCATATCCCTCCTCCGTCCCCTTCCCTCAGAGGCGTTGTCCAACAGCCGATCGGGCTTAAAACCAACTCTAGTTTGTTTAATGGGGGGAGTCTTGGACCTCAATCCTACATGACTCCGGTAGGATCTATTCCTTTTTCTTTGTTCGATGCATTTGGAAATAATGCTTTCTCATTGTTTGCCTTCTTGGCAGGGGCAACCCTGTATTTGGTCAACCAAACCTTATGCAAGGCTTCATTCCTTCACAAAGAGTAATGACATGAGTTTACTCCTCAAAAGGTCTTGGAAATCCCTAGCAGGGCTCATTTGCTTCGCAAGGGATGTCGATCAGGGGCAAACCCTCCCACACTCAGTGGAACCTCAGGCAGGGTTTAATACCTATGCCAGGAGAGTCAACTAGGGGCATCCCCAACCAAGGTCCTTGGAATACCATGCATGGAGCAATCTCTACACAAGGCATGTCATCCAACTATGGGAATCAGTCGATGATGCATAATCAAACACAAACTCCTTTTACTGGCTAGGGCGACCATGGTTTCTACCAAAACCCTGACCGACAACCAAAATTTTCCTGGCAACTTGGTGCCAGCCAAAATCTAGGCCCCTCTTTTCATCTGAATCCACCACAACCTAAAATACCTTTCTTGGAAGCTCTGCATTTGCTAGACTTATCGAGATTGTTGAACGACCTGATCTGTCATGATCCTTGTTGTCTCCGCATGCCAACTAAGTTTCTCTCGGACATTTCTAAGTTAGAAGGAAAGCCTGGTGAGGATCCAGGTGATCATGTTACAACATTTAATTTATGATGCTCATCCAACTCGTTAAAGGATGATTTTGTTCAGTTGCGTTTGTTTCAACGCACTCTTATAGGGGGTGCCACGATATGGTATATCGAGCTCGATAACTCGAAGTACGCTTACTTTAACGACCTGGATATGGTTTTCTTAAAGCATTTCCAGTTACCGGTAAGATACGATGTCGACATCGAGTTGTTGGCCAACTTCGAGCAAACAAAAGCCGTCCATATCTCGGATCACATCCGAGAATGGCGTCGACGAAAGAGCTTGATCAAAGTTAAGGTCCCTCCTGCATTTTTGCTCGAGTGGTTTCTAAATTCCTTGGTGCCTTGTGTATCCAAAGACATCACGACATTCGAGATTTTTTCTGAAGAAGAGGCTATAATGAGAGCCCAAAAAATGGAGTTGATTTACTCTCAATCCGGTATGTTGTACGAGATCTTGCTCAACGCACTGCGATCGACTTTCGACAAGAGAAAACAGAAGTTTGGGCCTCACGCCGATGGCATAGTAGGTTCAACACAAAGCAAGTCCACAGACCAGTTGACTAATCAATTACAACAGTTATTGGTTCAATAGACCGTGGCCAACCAAACACCTAGATCGGCTTCCCTCGTAACCCAAATGTTGGATGTACACAATGTGTAATCGATGAATCCCAAGGGTAACCAACAATCCAAGGGAAAGAGGAAATATAAAAACAAGAAGGGTAAGGGGGATAAGAAGGCTATGAATAATGCTGGCGAGGGATAAAACGAAAAGAGGAAGGTGAAGTTTCCATGTAAGCTTTGCATGGACGACCACTTGACTCACCAATGCCCTTAGCTTGAGGAAGCCCAAAATATGTTGGCACAATAACAACCTGTCGTGTTAACCAACCCTTTTCCATAAGGGAAAAATTTGGATCAATCTTTCTCATCCACGAACGTGCCTGGGGGAAATCAGGGAGCCCCCACGCCTAATACTAACAACGGAGCCAAAAACGTTTATATGATGAAATCTTATGCTTATCTGCGGACCACAGCTCATAATTACGGAATGCCAGAATCTGCTGAGAAGGGCAAAGAAGCCTCCAACCCACCGCCTCCTCTTCAAATTGATAAGACCATGGGAGAACCTATGGTGCACATCCCTAAGGGTGCATTTAAAAAGGATTCTTACAACCCGAACACAAGAGATGCTCAGAATTAATCCATCATGGAGGATCTGACACAAACTCCTTGTGCAATGTCTGCTCTGGAAGTCCTCCAGAGTTTCCCCTCATAGAGGAAAGCATTGTTTTCCGCCTTGGGAGCGACCTAGACTACTAACTCGGGAATGATTGTTTTTGACCCTACAGATTATAAACCTCGTCTTCCTCACCACGTCACTTTTCAGATGGTAGTGGTGTATACCACATAATCGTTGACACATAACATTTTTCGTACGGTGGTTGATGAGAGTGCCTCGACTTGGGTGATGTCGTTGGCATGTTGGAAGGCCATTCGCCAACCTGAGTTGTCTCCATCGCCCACATTGCTAACCACGTTTGACAGTCGATATTTTAGACCACATGGCATAATTCCCTCCTTCCTCGTGTAGTTTGAGGGAAAAACCATGTGCATCGAAGTAGAAGTAGTCGATGCGCCTTTCGACTACAATATTTTGTTAGGGAAGAGTTGGACCTACGCTATGACAACGGTTGTATCCACCATTTTTTGGGTCTTATGTTTTCCTCACGAAGGCCGGATCATAACAATTGATCAATTATCCTTCTCCCATCTTGAACCTTCATCGGGGACATCCACGGTCCCGATGATTGACAACCCGCAACTAGGTATCGTCAACTTAGGTGCTAGATTGTTTCCATATTTAATGGGGATTTTTGATTATTTGCCGCCTGCTAATGATGTCAATTTTATTTTGGCTATCCTCGACCAGCCGAAGGCTATGATCTTTCAAGTCCCTTCTTTTAGAACAAGTTACTTTAATGACTTGTGGATTTTACCTTCCTCATCGACTTCGATGGAAGGGGATAGGGCACCCTGGAATGGCTATGTCCTTATCCACTGTTGAGGTTCCGTACAATATTTTCCAGCAAGCCTCGGCCAACCCTGATTCGAGTCCCCCACAAGAGCTAGATCCCGTTCTCGAGCCTATTTGGGCTCAAGACTCTCTCGCCACTCACGATCCTTTGGAATTAGTCTTTCCCTATTATGAGGCAATTTTCAAGGCAATGACTGGGCCGAATAGACCTTGGGACGATATTCACCACAGATCTTATTTCTTACCCGAGCTGAGGAGAATAGAGGTAGGAGAGTTCACTATGACCATGAATGGAGATTCCCCTTGTCTTGTTAACCCTCTATCCATGCACATAATATATGCTGAGGGAAACGTGGAAAGTATAGCTGAAACAATTCCTATCGACATCTTTAGAACCCCTGGCGTCGTGGAAAACTTCTTCATCGGAGCAGATTGTTCCCCCGAAGAGATTCAGACCTACACTGAATTATTTAGAGAGTTTCACGATGTCTTTTCCCGGTCTTATGAGGAGATGTTAGGCATTGACCCACGTATCGTTGAACATGAGATCACAACTTACCTCGATGTTAAGCCTATCCAATAGAAGCTTCACCCAATCAATCCTCACAAGAAAGTGATGATCAAGGATGAGGTAGAGAAACTCATCAAGACTGGTTTCATCTATCCAGTACAATTGACGGAATGGGTGTCAAACCCTGTTCCTATCAACAAAAATCAAGGTACAATATGTGTGTGTATGGACTTTCGTGATCTGAACAAAGCTTGCCCGAAAGATAATTTTCCAACCCCATTCGTTGACCAGATTGTCGATGAGTGTGCGGGTTGTGAAGTCTTTTCTTTTATGGATAGTTTTTTCGGGTACAACCAGATTCAGATCAAGCCCGAGGACCAACATAAAATAACATTTATTTGTCCTTGGGGTACATTCGCATACATGAAAATGTTTTTTAGCCTTAAGAATGATGGAGCCACTTTTCAACTGGCCATGTTGTTTGCCTTCCACGACCTCAAACACATAGTTGAGGCATATCTAGATGATCTGGCATCACATTCTCATAAGAGATATGATCATCGCACCCATTTACGACTTATCTTTGAGAGGTGTCACTACTATTGGATTCACCTGAATCCAAATAAGTGTAGTTTTTGCGTGACATCGGGACGCTTTTTAGATTTTATCGTGTCAACTAAAGGGATCATGGTCGATCCTATGAAGGTTGAGGCAATAGTTCAATTTCCTCCCCCGTGCACAATTCCCCAACTTCAAAGTCTACATGGGAAAGCCAACTTTCTTCGGCGTTTTGTTGCCAACTATGCCGAAATTACTAAAGGGTTTATGAATCTCTTGAAGAAAGGGGTCCCTTCTATTGGGATGAAGCAGATCAATGCTCTTTCGAAGCATTGAAACATGCTTTGACATTTTCCCCTCTGCTTAGTCCTCTGGATTATGGCAATGATTTCTTATTGTATTTGGTTGTCACAGAGTCTACTTTTGGCATGGTCTTGGTCCAAGAGGATGACGCGGTCAAAGAGCATGTTATCTACTATCTTAGCCGAGGCTTGGTAGGACCGAAACTCAACTACACACATGTTGAGAAACTTGCTTTGGAAGTTGTTCACGCTGTCCAACGGTTCCGTCATTACATTTCACTTCGCAAGACCATCGTTGTAGATGTCGTGAACCCTTTTCAATATGTGTTAACACGATGGGTCATCGACGGGAAAATCAGTCGATGGATAGTCATCCTGTAAGAATTTGACTTGGATTTTGTTTTGGTGAAGTCTAAAAAGTCCTTCGTCTTTGCTGAACTAATCTTGAAACTTCCGGTCGAGAGTGGTAACAATTTGCCTGAAGAGTCACTGAGCAATGGGGATCTTTTCCTTATTGCATCTTCAAACCCTTGGTATGGAGATATACTTGTGTATCTTCATACTTTAAAGTGTCTGTCTTTTTCTTCTTGTGATGAGTGTTGATGAATACGCCATCAAGCGCAGAACTATATTATCATCGATGATACTTTATATTGTCGAGGAGTGGATTGCATTCTCCATCGTTGTCTCACTCCCAAAGAGGCATAACTTGTGTTGAATGACTTTCACACATGAGCATTTGGCGGTCACCTGTCTGGGTTAGCAATCACGCTGGATACTTTTGGCCCTCGTTGATCAAAGATTGTGTAGAGGCGGTCAAGAAGTGTCACCCGTGCCAGATCTTCTCTCAGAAGATGCGGGCACACCCTGCTCCCATGTTTCCAGTTATTGTTGTTGGTCCCTTCACCAAGTGGGGGATTTATTTTACTACATGCCACCTGGTTTCAGCTAGGGGGCATCGCTATATCATTGTAGCAGTAGACTACTTACTAAGTGGGTCGAGGCTGTGCCGACTTCAACAATGACGGTGAAACGACTGCACTTTTCGTTTTTAACCAGATTGTAGCTAGGTTTGATATTCCGAAGGAGATTGTCACAAATCATGGCAGGCACTTCTAGAACAAGATGATGTCTGAGTTAATATCAAAACTAGGGTTTAAGCAAGAACATTCGTCACCTTACTACCCACAAGAGAATGGTCAAGTGGAGGATGTTAATAAGTCTCTCAAGACTATTCTTCAGTGGACAATCAATTCGGCCAAGTCCAATTGGCATTTGATGTTGTACTTGACACTTTGGGATTATCGAACCTCAGTCAAGAATGCTACCGGATTTTCTCCTTTCCAACTCGTTTACGGGCTAGAGGTAGTATTTCCCATAGAGTGCCAAATCCCTTCTCTTAAGTTGGCAGTGGAACTACTACCCGACACTACTCCACTTGAAGAATGCCTTTTATATATCGAGTAGCTCGATGAGTAGCGTCGAGATGCAGCCTTGGCCAACGAGGCTCACAAACAACGTGTCAAGTATCAGTATGATCGGTCCGTCCACCCTCGAGTTTTCTCTGAAGGTGATTTTGTCCTGGTCTATGACCAAGATAAAAATCCATTGGGGGAAGGAAAATTAAAACCCATGTGGTTCAGACTGTTCATTGTTAAGAAAGTTTTAGAAAAGGGTGCCTATCAACTGGTTGATTTCAAGGGTAACGCTTTATCGGAGCCTAGAAATGGGCTTTACCTTAAGAATTATTACGCTTATATCAGTCACCTAGGCGTGACTTCTTGTATATAATGTATATATTTATTTATACATTCTTGTCTTTTGCTTTATGGACGTGTAGTTTATTGTTTCTTTTCACTGTGGAAGATGTCAAGTGAATATGAGGTCTATGTTGGGTTCACAGACGATGCCAGCCGACACACTCGAAGGCTTGCTTCTGTAGCTTGGGTGATCTTTACATCCTTTGGTCAGTTGATGTCTTTGGGAGGTATTTGTCTGGGCAAAGCAACCGATAATGTTGCCGAGTACAGTGACATAATAGAATTACTACGTGATGCCTTGTCACATGGTATTTCTCACCTCAGGGTTTATCTAGATGCTCAACTGGTCGTGTCTCAGTTAAATGGAGTATACCATGTCTACGATCCCACCCTTCACTGATGATTCCTTAGGGTATGTCTCTTAGAATGCTATTTTGATTATATTACTTATATTCATGTTCTTAGGATATCTAATCAACTAACTGATACATTGGCCAATCATGTATTAGATTGGAATATTTCTCACACATAAAGGTAAAAGAACACACATAAACGAACATGTAAATACATTTGTACAAAATGTTTATCCATAAGTAAAAAATATGTATATATATAATAATGTGTCCAAAAAATAATGTTATAAGTACAAAAGTGGGCCATAAATCCTCAAATAGAGCCAGTATGCATCGCTGGGCTCAAGCCCTCACTGCATAATAGAGTACAAAAGGTTCCCTCGGCACATATGTGGTCCAATACTAACTATGGCCTAGGCCTGTTGGCCCTAGTATAATGAACTACGGTGTTCGCAAGACGCCAAAGCAACTGAACCCAAGTCTTGGGTACCCCTACAATATGTGGTTGCATGGTCGAGGGAAGGTCCTCTATCTTTGCCATCGACACTGCACGAGTGAGAGTTGTCAGGTTCCTCTCTACTCGTCACAGTACTCTCTCAGTGTCTACGGCTGGTAGTCCTCCCACAACTACTGGTCCTCCTCCTGTTTCTAGTGTGACATATGCTCGAGGACGACGCCTGGTCCTGGCGAAGTCGGTTGGTCGTACCGATACCACATCTGTATATGACAGATCATTGAGTTAGTACTTTGAAATTACCATAAAAAGGATAAAATTTAAAATTTAAAAATAAAATAACTTTAAAATGTGTTTACCTATCTCTCCATGCTCCTCTCCAGAGGGTATAGGCATATCAAGATCCCTCGATAAACTGATCCCTGCGTAGGGGTAGTCCTCGATCACAAGAATTTGATGGGACCACCATTCAAATAATTTGTCGTGGAAGGCCTCCTGTACTCTCCCTGCACCTTGTCGAGGAAACAAAGCTTCCCACTTGGATAATTCTAGAAATGAGGCTAAGACTTGGCACTCTCTCGAAAAAGAAAGTGCACAACACAGTTTCGAACC
Organism: Picea engelmannii; assembly: GCA_009831015.1. Lineage (NCBI taxonomy): Eukaryota > Viridiplantae > Streptophyta > Pinopsida > Pinales > Pinaceae > Picea > Picea engelmannii. The sequence goes on from ML776794.1 coordinate 1,235,415, forward strand.
TGAAGTTCTTGTTTGTTCTTCTTCGACAGTCAGTGAGTTGTTTTTTCATATATGTGATCATTGTAGTGCTCTAGTCAAAGATGGTGGCATCTAGACACTGAGATGCACAATGCATTTGTGCATGATGAAATGTTGCGGATCCCATGATCCGCCCAATCATGTAAAGTACTATCTGAAGATTGAGGCTTGTGATCTTATGAATTGGCACCTGAGATCCTATTTTCTCAGTGCCAGCCTCACAATACATGCCAATGTAATCTTTTATGTTGTGTGGTCCTAGAGGAAAGGTCCTCAAGTTGACCAGTTCCGCCCTCCTGGAGAGGCCGGTCAAAAAGTATATATCCTTCGTCGTCAAAGTCAATGATTGGCCTTCTAACATGAAGGCCTCTGCATCTGGATGCTAATACTCTATCAGATGGTTCAATAGCCTGGGTTGTGCCCTCATGAATGGACACTGAAAGAATTTCCACATACCACACTACTTAATCATGGAAATGGCCCCTGGATCCTCCTCTACCAAGACATCTAACTCCTCATGTTCTCTCTCTTGCTAGTGAACATACATCTTGTTGCAAAAAAGTTTGTGAGGTTAGTCCCTTGTTTCATATTTTTGAAAGCTTAAAGAGATGTATGTGGGTTATCTTTAAGACGGTCGCGTATGTATGCGGGCTAAGTGTTACTTTGCCCGCGTACATACGCGTCCTGAGCGTGGACAACCCGCGTACACACAGACCCGACCTTTTTACTAGGGTGCACACCCTCTAAACAATGAAATAAGAAATAAATAATGAATGAAAAGGATGAGAGAGGTCATTTGTACTTAGTTCAGGTTTGAATATCTTTCGTCCACCATAGCTCCTCGAATTCGCGTTTTAAAGAAGAGGGTTTTTTTGGATTTTTGGTTATTTTCCAATTTGAAATGGTTAAAATAAGTTGTTCGCCCCTATTTATAGACTTTTTTGGCTCTTTTTTTCCCCAGTTTGGTCCTCTTTTCCCCTATTCTTGGCTCGATGGCTACTCGAGTTTATTTTTGAGAGATCTTTGGGTTGTTCTAATGAGCTTTTTCTTTTGGTTTGGTGATTTTATGAGATGGGTTACACTCACATCATCTTGTGATAAATTTGTTTTTTGATATTTGCATATAGGTTAGGTTCTCATCACCTTGCTTCTTGCATATTGTTGACTTTTTTTTCTCTTTGCCATATGATCGATCCCACCGAAGTGCGACACAAAACCTTCTATGCTGCTTTAGAAGTGTCATAATTAGGTGGTAGAGCCTTCCTCTACATGGATGCCCTATGTAGATCCTTTGCTACATTTTTGTGTCCATGCTGTGGGTTTTTTCCATAGGGTTGGGAGTCCTTTTAGTCCCTCCATGATTGTACATCGAAGCCCCATTCTTCTTCATATTTTCTGGCTCATACCCGAGGGACTCCCTATGAGCAGGGTTTGTTGTCTTTCGGGCTCACTTAAACTTTGAAAGCAACATCTAACGAGAGTTTATTTATTCTTTTCGGTCTCTTTTGGATTACTTAAGAAAAGAATCCCCCCTGGAGTCTTCTTTAAGCCCTTTTCAGACTCTCTAAAATTGAAAAGATTGCAGAGCGATCTTGTTGCCCTTCACGCTCGTTAAACTAAAATTTGAAGGCACATCTATCTGGTGGTAGTTTACCCCTTTTTCAGTCCAGATGGTTAATGTACGAATAAAGGTATGCCCTAGGAGCTTCGGTTCGCTAGGAGAGTATTCTCCGGTGTAAATTTAACCCTTTTTTGGGCCCGAGGGACTAAATTTTTGAAAAAAGGCCATTCTCCCTGGTTTTAGTTTATCTATTTTTTGGGCCTTGGATATTATCTACGAAAAAGGAACCCCCTTAGAGTCCATAGTTAAGCTCTTTTAAAACTCCCTAAATATGAAAAGATCTTCGAGTGACCTTGTTCCTTTCACACTCATTAATTGGTCCAGAAGGAACATCTATTTGGCATAAGTTTAACCCTTTTTCCGACCAATAGATTATCCAGGAAAAAGGTATGCCTCAAGAGACGTGTCTCGCTGGGAGAGTTCTCCTAAGTTATATTTTATATTTTTTCGGGCTAAGGGGACTAAACTTAGAAAAATATTGTGATTCCATAGTTAAGCTCTTTTCAGACTCCTTAAAATTGAAAGGATAGCCGAGTGATCTTGTCTCGGCCACACTCGTTAAAATGGTTTTGAAGAAATATCCTTTCGCTCTAATTTTAACCCTTTTTCAAACCGAATGGACTAATTACGAAAAGGTAACACTCTGGAGTCTTCTTGTAGTGTTTTTCAGACTCTTTAAATGTGAAAAACCATCGATCTTACCTTCTCCGAGCTCGTAAAACTTCACATGGAAGGAGTCTTGTTGTATCATAGTTAATTGCATCACATGTCTCATCCTTGTGCCTTTAGCCTAGTGTCGACTTCATGTTGCTATTAACTGAACCTTCAAAGCATTCCTTAAATGCAAGCATTGTAGCACTTTTTTCCCTTGTGATCTAACACCTTTTCGCATGGAGGAATTTTCTCGAGTGTCGTTATCCTGCACCTGTCTCCTTACACTGAGCATCAATATGTTCCATGCGCTTGGAACTAATTTGCTTGCCCACAACACTTGTTCCTCCTTTGTAACGCAACATTCTTTTATTCTTTTTCAAGCTCGCTAATAATTTAAAAAAGACAAAAAAATTAAATATTCCAAAAAGAGGGGATGAGATATACATTCTCTTTTATCAACAACAATATAGTCTCCCTTGGAAAAAGCGCATCCTTCTATTTTTTCGCCAAGCATTGGGATCTAGTATGACCTTCAGAAGATTTTCTCGTTACACAGAGTTGTTTCCTCCTTCGTTTGGTTACTCTTCCAAACATATGGAGAGTTTGTGGCACCTCTTGTATCACAAACTTATGTCAATATTATGCTGCCCGAGTCTCATCTTTTTGTAATTATTTTGTCCAAGGGAGGTTTAATCCAACCTAAGTTGGTCATTCTGTAGTTGATCTCTTGAATTTCATGAGTCGGCCATCCCGAGAGTCCAGTCAATCTTGGATTCAAAATCAATGAAGTTATGTGCCTGATGTTCGAGATCCTCTAGTCATTCCTTGACGACATGTCGAAGACCTCAGAGTAGTGAGTTTTACACTCCTATTGTACTCCTACGTGAGATTTGAAGATCTCAAATTTGTTTCTCGAGCTATGAAGTCCTCATCTCCAACCACAGGTGTCTATGCTTCTTGAAGATGCATATCATATTGTACTTGTATATCTTCAAATGATCTTGAGATGTAGATCCTCTGTGTATTGTTTGCGACTACAATTTATATAGACATTCATATTTGTCTCGTAGTCATATATGACATGGATATGCAGTGTACTTGATTGGAAGCCATGCTTAGTTCATCCCGATCATGGGTATGCCTGCCTAGGAGAGATTATCATTATTTTGCAGTTGACATGCTCATGAACACTCATCACAGGCTCACCCAACTCCGCGCCTTCCCACTGTGTAAAGATATTGTAATGTATTTCGACCATCAGTCGCTCTTCTGACCTCACACATTAAGGGGCATTTGTTGTAGTCCAAAAATTCCATATCTGTGCATACAAGACATTGTCCCATCCATTTACATACTTTGCCAAAAATACTGTTGAGGCTTCATTCTAAAAAATCTTTTTTGAATAGTGTACATGCCCTGCTGCACTAATAGCTCGCATACACACACATGTTGCATTCTAGTTAGCCCGCGTACACATACGTGTTGCATGTTGGTTAGCTCGCGTACACATGCGTGTTGCAAGCTAGTTAGTTCGCCTTTACCTCCAAAATTTGCTAAAAATATAAAATTGCATGGAATTTGTTGGAGTTTATGGGCTATGGAGGGTTTCCTAACCATTTTACCCCTTGTAGCCCATCCCCAAACCAAACAACCATTTTTTTCTCATATAAAAAGAGGTCTTGGGAGTTATTTATGGACATGAACAAGAGAATAAGAAAACTCTGCCAAAATCCCTTCCCTTTCTTTGCCCAAGATTTGCATCTCATTTTGAGTTTTAGCCTCAACTTTCCCCTCTAGCCTTTCTCCTTATGCAACCCCTCCTCCTTCCCTTGATGGTATGTTGGTTGTGAGAAGTTAATGTGGGATTTATGCACTTGGAGCCACGACAGAGGAGCCTGGACTTGGTTTGTAGAGCGGTCACCAACAAGGGTTGTAACCTTTGTTATCTTGAATTTGAATAAAGGATTGTATATGTTGTTGCATTGTATTCCTAACCCCTTGCGGGTCATCTTTGGGAGGAGATCTGTGATCTAGGAGGCAACAAAAAGCGAAAGAGGTCTACACCAACCACAAGGATTGAAGGTGCACTCATTAACCCTCTCTTTCCTCTTTCTCTCATCATTTAGTTTAGATGGTTTTTGGAGTAGATTAAAGGTAGATTAGTCTTTTAAGGGAGTTATCGCTCTGCCTATTCCTTAGACCCAGTTTAGGGGGATTTTACTCGTAGTAGTCTACTCTTCTTAAAGATGCTAAAAAGTATGTCAGGAGTTGTGACAACTTCTAGAGAACGGGTCGTCTAATTGCAGCAGATGAAATGCCTCTTCAACCACAAGTCCTTATTGAACCTATTGAAAAATGGCCCCTAGACTTTGTGGGGCCCATTAATCCTTTATTAAGGAAGAAGAGGTATATTCTAGTATGCACAGATTATGTTACTAAATGGGTAGAAGCAAAATCTTTAACAAATGAAACTAAATAACCAGTGGTAGATTTTTTGTTTGAAGACATCTTTGTTCATTTTGGGGTGCCTAGAGAAATTGTTACTAATCAGGGAGCAACATTTAGATCTAAGTTAGTTCAGTCAATTGTTTATAAGTATAAAATAAAAAACCCTGAGTCAACTCTGTATTATCCACAAGACGATGGCCAAGTGGAGTCTACAAACAAGGTTCTAGAAGGAATTTGAACTAAGATAGTGCAATTCCATCGGATATATTGGGGAGAAAAGCTTCTAGAAGCCTTGTGGGCATATAGGACTACATGGAAAAATACTACCAGTTTTACCCCATATGAGATGGTATATGGAAAACATGTACTTCTTCCTATTGGATTTCAAATCAAGACCTTTAAAATTGCAACAGAGTTAAGGATGGATCTATCCGAAGTACAACAACAAATAATTTCACAGTTAAATGGGATAGATGAGATACACCAGGCTGCCTGCAATAAAAAACTCTTGTACAAAAACAACAAGCAAAACATAATGATAGATTTATAAAGAAGAAGTAGTTTAAAGTTGGTGATTGGGCCTTACTCTTTATCTCAATATTCAAAGATTTCAAAGGCAAGTTTACCACTCATTGGCTTGGTCCTTATGAAGTTGAAACAATTTTTTACAATGGTTCTACGAGGATAAAGACAAATGATGATATATAAATTTCAATTGTGGTCAATGACCACAGATTCAAATTCTACAACAAGCCTATGTCCTAGTATGAATTTAATCTACTTTACTTCATCAAGCCAAGATGGAAGTTGCGAGTGAGAAGGGTAACTCTCCTACTTTGGCTCCATCCTGAATTTACTTTTCTATAAAAATTTGAATATATATATATATATATATATATATATGTGTGTGTGTGTGTGTGTGTGTGTGTGTGTGTGTGTGTGTGTGTGTACACACACATAAAGACAAAAATAAGGTTTATTTTTTAAAACAAGACCTCTAGCACAACTGAAAATGAACTCTGCTTGAAAACCAAGAAATTGACTGGCAAAGTTCACAATAAACAAATTGTTCAATTTCTCGTAATTAAAGGAATTGCAAAGTGTGTTCAAATTTCTTTTATTTTCTTCTAGAAACAAAAAGTTTTTAATAAATCTAATGACACTCATCAACGATTAGCATTAGTAGAATATCTTATGTGTTCCAGTAGTAGTAGCAGGACTTTCTTTGATTCAACAAAAACATTTTTATAATAAGTTGCAAGATCTACAGAGCTTGTAACCTGTTCCAAAAACAACAATCTTATCAATGGTTTTAGCATCTGAAAATCATGTTCATAGGACAATATTCAAGATCTACGATCAATTCAACTTACATTTCAAAGTCCAAATATAATAGCAATTGTAAAAATATATGTTCATGTACATGCAAAAAATTAAAGATCAATATTTTTACAGTGTTACAAGAAGTTTGTTTCTCCAGTGTTAAAAGTTTCAGTAATGAGAAGTCCACAAATAAGACCCTCTGTCTAAGTAAATTCTAAATAGAAATCAAAGGCTCAATCAAGTTCAGAGATCAACACTTGAAGACTTCAATATGCAAAGTATCTTATATAAAAAATCAAGGTTTGGTTGTAGATTTGTTTTTAATACATTTAATCTTGTAAAAGTTAGGAAGTTAAAATACAGGATAACTTAAATATGCTCTTTTATTTTATCCATTTTGTTCCAAGTCCCAAAATTACTATTATTCTTATAAATAATAGTAATTCACCTTACCCAAATTTTCCTATTCGATATAACATTCCATTTTGTTATATAATTACTACTATCACTTCTTACTTTACCCACTTAAATCATTACAATATCCATGGCACGTCCGATGGAATCGAACCCTTGCATGAGAATTTGAAATAATGATTTGAAATAACTAATTGGATTTGGAAATGATGGTTACAATTTCATAGAATACCAATGTTAATTTTAAACCATTGCTTCCCCATTTTGCTTCCATAAACTTAATAATCCATGGCCATAGAGAAACTAACACAATTTGCAGACTCTAGTGTTGCACCTAGAACAATTGAAGAGCAACAATAAGTAGTTCACATATGATTTGAAGATTATAGGATGACAACAAAAGAAGTGGTCCATTATGAGCCTACAAGGGTAGAATGGTTAGAATCTTATCCTGAATATTACAGTATAATCGAGAGAGTAGGGTGGCATTAATTTTTTTACAAAATTTCAGGGACACAATGTGGAGGTAACTAAGGCCTTTGCTGAAATGTTTGATGGGGAGAAGGCTCAAGTTGGGAACTTACAAATCTAGTTCATAGAGACTTCATTAGCATCGATTACCATACTACCATAGGTGGGAGAAAAATGGTTAAAAAACAAAGACATGGAGGAAAAATCTCGGACACCATTTTTGAATAGAGTAAGACAACATCTAAACTCAAATAAAGGAGTACCTAGAACCTGGTTAGTAAATCCTTGGAGGGATATTGTTTTCTTTATACAAAAATATATAACTTGGGAAGGACAATTTAGTGTCATTTTTCTATATCACATACGCCTTCTTCTGCATTTGAAAGAAAACAAATTGGTAAATATGCCATTGTATTTGTTAAGAAGTCTTACTAAAATGGCACAAGGTATTAAAAGGCAATCAAGGAATGTCCATCGCAACTTCTACCATCACATTCTGATTAAAATGATTGTCTTTCATAAATTACAGAGTATGAATATTGAATTGTCATAATTTTTTTATTCAAAATGGATTTCAAGAGGGACCTGTTACTGAAAGTCGAGAAGGTAATGAAAATAAACACGAATTGCTGCAGGGTGAAGGTTCAAGCTAAGAAGTACAAGAAATTGAGATGATATTGCCAAAGAAAGAACGAGGAACAAGTTCTGGAACACAAATCCCAATTCAATGAAACATTACAAGAAGTATGGAAAAATAATTAAGCCATGAGGGTTTTGATATAGAAATAATTGTTTTTACAAATGTACCAAAGAGGTCTCACACAAAAAAACAACTATAGAACCTTCACAAAGTCTAGAAGTTGATGTTCATCAACAAATGTTTTATGATTACTTGGAATCTTTGATAAAATATGATAAGGCTGCCTCTCAACAAGATGTTGATAATGTTATGGAGCCTCAAACAATTGATAAAAATGTACAAACTCCTTCCTTTATTTCATAACTACAGAAAAATAAGAAAATAATTAAAAGATTGAAGAAAGAAGTAAAGGAGTTACAAGTTTAAGAATGATATGTTAAGAATGAGAATGTTCAATTGAAAGTTCAAATTGACAGAATTGTGAAAGAAAACATAGAGTTAGAGTTTGAAAATTAGCTCCTAAAGAAATAGGCTCTTAAATGGTTCAAGAAGAATAATAAAATTAAGATGCACAATGAAAGACTTTAGAGGCATAACAAAGGATTGAATATTAAAGTTTAAATGAAAAGACCGACATGATAGTTTGGTAGACAATCTAGTTCCAATCTTGATATTCTAATCATGACAACAAAGAATGTTTGAAGTAGCAGAACAAGAGAACCACAATTTTGCTCTAATTTTGAAATTTTGGCATTGCACGAGGACATGCAAAATATTCATTCTCACGGAAATGTTGGGTCTGCGTTTTGTTTTTATTTGCACTAGGAACCAAGCCAAATTTGACCCTTTTTCCATCCTTT
>ML776795.1:0-12118 GCA_009831015.1 Picea engelmannii
CGTTTGGACCAAATTTTTACAGGGAGTTATGTCTCAAAAATTTCACTACCATGTCAATCTGATCCTTTAGATTGAACATCGTTTCAACACTTTTCCATAGCCAAATTCCTTCATATAAGGCCTCAAATTGGGGTTTTAGTGTTTTTTGGGGATTTTTGAAATTAGTAATTATCTGTTATCTCTTAGTTTATACACCTAATCAGAAAATGGATTTGAAAATAGTGTCTCTCTAGTTAGATATTAGTTTATGGTTAGTTTTAGAGTCATTCAAGAATTTTCTAAAATTATTTATTTTTCTAAAATTAGTTGTTTTTATAAAATTAGTTGTTTTTCTAAATTAGTTGTTTTTTAAAATCTCGGATAGTAGTTATAAGGGGTTGAAATTACATTGCAATAGTGAGGAAGGAAAAGGAATAAAAGAAATTTATTTTCCATTCTCGTGTGTTTGCATGGTTTTTAGATCTTGTGAATGAATCCAGTTTTATTGGCTACATCATCTAGTATTAGAGTAGGAAGATGGTTGGGAGAGAAAGAGGAAGAGAAGGGTATCTTTCTCATATGCATATAAACATGAAAAACCTCCAAAGGAAAGTAGAATATTTTACAAACATGTTGGCTATTCAAAGAATAATACAAAGAGAAGTGTTTGATGAGGAGTCAGATCGAGGAGATGTAGATCATCATACAGAACATGAAGAAAAACAATTATATCAGATGAATTTTGAAGAGAGGATGCTCAATGTTGTAGGTTATATGAACCCTGTAGGAGTTACCTCCCTTAGGATCTTCCTAGACCTAATACATAATAGATATAAAAGCAGTAGATTTTCCTAAATCTAGATTATATACGAAAAGAATCTATGAGTTGATGGAATGAAAGGTTTACCCGGTGATCAAACAATTGTCCCTGCATGCTCCTTGGATGTTAGATTTCTTGAATATTCTTTGCACGCTTACCATCATGTATATGCACACATAGACACACAAAGAAACCTTTCACAAGATCACACGAATCATGTATAAATGGATAATAGATCTAGTGACATAACATAAGAATATCAATTCTCTACAAATATCATAACAATTACATACAATCAAGTAAGGAGGAAAATCGTGTACATATTCTATTAATGGAAAAATGGATTACAACTTACAATGAAAGAAGTTGATGCAGTCCTTTCCCAAGATCTGTAATCAAACCGCTAGTAGAAGTTTTCTTTCTCATCTCTCTCCCCTTTTTCCCATGAGAGACCCTCAATATATAGGATAATAGAGATAAGATCAAAGGATAATCTAGATAGGATATAGATGCCTAAGATAAAAATCTTCTCGAGGTCGAACCATGAAAAATATGAGGTTTAATCTCATCTCATGGAAACTAATCCTAAATAGGGAGTAACCGACCCAGATGTGCCATGCATGCTTGCAGGAAGACACCAGTCTCCCTTTGAAAGGGGACAAGGAGCAACTAGCAATTTTGGTTATGGGTTGTAAAGGTACAACCAGTGACCAGGCAAAAATGTATTGTAAACTCAGGGATAAAGTGGTATAATTCAGTGTTTCAGACTACTAACCTCTAGATGATGCCCATCAGGTGATGAGGTGGAAACTAATTGTATAACAATATTGATTGACATTTATATTCATTGTTTTAGATTTTACTTGAGATCTATATATGAAATGTTCATTGCATATTTTGTTGAGATGTATGTTTGAAATGTATATTCATGTGCAAATCGCTCATGTATATTATGATTTTCATATAATGTTGTGGTTTTTGTTGTTGTTTTATTTATAAAATATATTATGAGTATGATAATGACTAACATTGTTAATGATTTCATTGTTTTAAGTGAAATTTGATATGCATCACTCATTTAAATTCACAGTTTCTATATAATGTTTAACTTTACTTTTATGAAAGCATTTAAGTTGGATTGTGATTGCAAAAAGTTATAACCATTAATGCCATATAATGTTTAACTTTTGTTCAAGGTGAATTGTTTGTTGTCCAACAAGATACAATATGTTGATTAAATGTATTTAGAAACACAAATACTTAAATATGATGAGTGAAATCATTGTGATTTAAATATTTATGCATTTTTCATATATTATAATAATAACATTATAGCATAATTATTCACTAATAATAATGATGATGATGTAATAATCATTTTTTATTTTTTATTTTTATTATTCAAAGATTACAAGAAAAAGTTATAATATAATTGTTACTAAAATTATGATTATTATATTTTATTAATATTTAATTTTTCCAAATATTTTATTAATTTATATTATCCAACTATTATAATATATGAAATTTATTAAATTAAATTTAAAATAATAAATATAGAGAATAATAACACATTTTTCTCTATACACTTTAAATGAAATGGTTTCATAATTCTTTACTCTAATACAAACTTTATGAATCTTCTATTAAAAAATAATATCACCCAATATTTTATACTTAGTATTTTAGGAATTAGTAAAATTGACAAAGATTTTTATACTTTTAGATAAGTATGGATTATTAAAATTTTCCTTAATTTAGGCTCTAGAAAAATACTCTTTTAGAATTTCCATGTCCTTCCTATGTTGACACTTAGTTTGAGAATGCAAAAAGAATGATTAATATAAGTTTATATGATTATAAAACTAAAGGATGGAGTGGAATAGGTGAAGGTCGTGATAAATGCACTAGTTAAGGTGGGGAATTCCATCAAAGTTTGTAATTCCAACACTACAATTATTGTAGATGTTGCACGAAGTTATTTTGTTGGAATTGTCCTTAGAAGTTCCATAAGTAAGTATATATTTATTTGAATTTTGATTTTCTCAAACAATACAAATTTTGAGGTTTGAATGTTTTTTAATATCTTCATTTTTGTTAAATAAAATAAAATTTAAAATAAATCTTTACTATTGTACGCCACCAACTTTTTGATATTTCAATTAATGGTTAGTAATTCAAAGGTTAACATAAACATATTTTAACACAATACAACATAAATTTTCTATACTAAACAATAAATATGACAATAAAAATATATCAAAACCACATATTACGCGTGTACGTCTATTTAATGTATTTTCAATATGGTGGTTATAAATGGTTAAATTTTCATGTCCAACATAATTATAAAATTAAGGGGAAAAAAACCATAATTGTCCATTATATATACCCATAATAAAATGACACATCCACAATATAAATGTTCAAACAAATCATTTACAAATCAATGTTCGTTGTCATCACCCTAGTTATGTTCCTCACTTAGCATTGTAACATTGTTGTTCTCAAAAATATGTTTATATCTCGGATCATGTCTCAGTACAAACCACCAATCCCCAACCAACACATCTGGGTAAAAAAACGCTTGGTTGCAATGTTTTGGGAAAATATAAGGCTCCTTACTTTGAACCCACATTTTTTTAGAGTTAATACATATTAGCACACTATCATGATCTTCCCTTACATTTCTCCAATCTAAGGTATCCCACCACTTGCAATAAAAAAAATAACACATCAAAATGATGAGAAGTCCACTTGCGCAATCTCTTGTATATTTCCAATATTCCCCTCTATCAGGTTTTCATCATGGTGGCTAGCATGACTATATTGGTCGAACTCGACCTCCACTACACAATCTTGTGTGATGTGTCCATCATTAGCATACTCAGTGTGAAAATGATGTCCATATATCAGGTACCCACAAAGATGGGAATAAATGCACCTGCAAAAATGTGAACAAAGGACAGTATCATATGTCTAATAATCGAAGTATTAATAAAAACATAATACGTATTACAATTCAAATGTGCAATACTATAAATAGAATGTGGTATCCAAAGAGGTTATTATAGAGTTGTTGCACTAGATCCCTATGTTTAGTGCATCCAGATCTTCTCCACGTTGGTTACGATAGGACACCACATATTTCTCTTGTATCTAGTCATCCACCCAACTGTTGGGACATATATTTGGCATATTTTATTTTAAATGATCAGGATAAGGCATGCTTATACCATTCAACTGTCTGAATGCTTTCTTGTCACTGTCCCATTTCCTTATTTTCTCTTCATAGAAAGCAACCCATGGTCGTGTTTCCTTCATGTTGTAAAGAACAAATTTATTGATAACATCCATTTCTAAATTCGTTGATCTATATGAAAATTCAAAAAAAATAGCATGAGATCAAATATATATTATCAACTTAAAGAACAAATTTATTGATGACATCAAAATTTCTAAATTCATTGATGTATAAAAGAGTTCAAAACAAATAGCACAGGATGAAATATATATAATAAACTTCAATGTAAACAATTTATTTGTACTAAATTAACAAAATATAATTGACTTACTCTTTATCAAGTGTTGGATTACTGAGAGGGGGGGTGAATCGGTAATAGAGAAATTTAATCATTATTCACCATAAAATGCAAGTGTTATATCAATGTAGCATTATCATCCAGTAGTTGCAAAGTAAATAAACAATGAACAAATGAACAATCACACACATACATAGTACACCAGTGTTTTACATGAAAACCCAAAGTGAGAGAAAACCACGAAATGTTTTTTCTTATATGTCTTTAAGAATTACATTCATTGGAAGCACCAACTTCCTTTGTTTTCCAACTACAACTTGAAGGAGGCTCCAACCCCCTAATGTCTCAGGCTACAACCTGAGGTAAACTCCAACTCCCCAATTCTCTTACTACAACCATAAGGAGGCTACGACCCCCTATGTTCTCCGGCTATGGCTGGAAGGTGGCTACAACCACCTGTCTTTGCCCCATCCAACTGCCCTGACATATGTTACGAGGAAAATCTCTCTATGTCTAGGGTAAATCACAACAGACATAAATGACTACAGAAACCAACTTTCTTATCAAGTATGCTAGGAAAACAAATATTCTAGCGGGACAAGATAAAATGCCTACCTCGTCCAGACGTTTGATGAAGTCCATCGTTGAGCACTTGACTCAAAGAAATATGCCTACAACTAGTCCTCAACAATCAAGCAGAGCAAGCATATGGTGATATTATATAATGTTAGCACATTCAATAGCATAATCCATTAATAAACATGACAAATACGCCCATGGAATAACAATTCAATATATTTGCAAGATATCAATTGGACAGGAAAAGAGTATTTCTATTAATATATGATCAACAGAAGTGAAAATGTTATGAACTTCCATGTCGGCACGGTTTGGAACTGAGAAACTAAGTTCCTTCCAGCTAGGCCTCCACCACTTCAATCCTCCACCAAAGGCAAGCTCATAAGAGAGAAACAATGAGGTTCTCAATCAGTAAGAGAAGAGATTGGGGGCTAAACACTGTGTTCAGACTTAAAGGACAAAGGGATGTAGACTCAATATGAAGTAAATAATTTCTCCAGAGTAACTTTTCTCTCAAAGTTGAATTATTTCTCCTCTTTCCATAGCTCAGAATTGGCCCATTTATAGCCTTCAAAATGGAAATGAAGGGTCAAGTCGAAACGTTTCTAGTATATGGAAGGCCAAGGATCATAGATCTCCTGTCGTGACATGGAAACCTGACATTAATTTTCATTTTCTGGCACAAATACTGATGTACGCGTGTTGTAGTGGAGCAACCTGCGTATACACATGTTCTATAGTAGGCAAGATGCATACATGTGGAAACATATTTATTTTTGGCTTTGGATTTTATAAAAAGGGAGGATAAGTCTGCATGGGGAAATGGAAAAATGCCTTCTGAGAAATATTGCATAGGGTGAGGCAAATCTTGTTATAACAGATGCCCCCTAATGTGTGAGGTCATAGGAGTATCTTCGATGGTCGAAATACATTATAAACAACCCATAAGTGGAGTGATGGGGAACCAGCTGAAAGAACTAGTTGCTCATTACATTCTACATTGACTTTGCATACATGGTTTCCAATAAAATTACACTACAAATCCATGTGAAAATATACCAAACAAGTGTATGTGGCCATGAATAGGCAAATACAAATGCAATTACATGCCAATCATTGTCATAGTCACGAACAAGGCCCAGTAGAACCAATCTCAAAACCAATCTGAAGATATATGTATATCATGGAGTACAATCTGATCTCTCAAGATCACTAAAGTCATATAGGTATTGGTCCAATGAAAAGGAAGCAACGGCTCACGAAATATGCAGCCACATAGTGATGTATTAAAGTCTTCTACACAATCCACCAAGGGTGAAAGTCTTATTATGTGAATAAACGATTTGAGGTCGAACACAATGAGACATCATTTGATTACTGGTCATTGATGTATACCATTGACAAACGTGAGACAACTTACCGATAATGAAAGTAGTTATCAAGGCACCGAGTACATTCTTACAAGTGTGAATAAAGGAAATGGTGTCGAACACCTGAAGAATACATCGATCAGGAGACATTGATGTATTCCCAACTATCGATGGTGAGAGAGCCTGCCATTGATGACTGTAAGCCTCAAGGTACTCATAAGACTCTAGGTCTTGTTTCCAGAATAAATGGGCTGAAGTCGATGGAAGGAGACCCATTGAAAGGAGAGCATTAAGGCATCTCTCATAAATCAACATGAGGATCAAAGCAGGAGCTTCATGAGCTTCATGAGACATATGGAGGACTTTGGAAGCATAGACCTAATGATGAAACCATGATATGTAGGAGGCATCAATGAAAACTCTCTATAAGGATTGGAAGAGTAACCAGTCGGTAGAGAATACTCTGTAACGAGCTCAACTTCCTAAGGCCATGATAACCCCAAAATTATGATGATAAATGGACTCAAATAACTTTGTGCTCTGTTCAAAGGCGACACGATTGTTGCCAATATGAGATAATACTCCCTTTCCTCCCATCTTGTTTTTTATTTTTTCATAGACAAATGAATGGTATGATATAGAGGAGGAAACGAGTGTCACAAGTAAGAAAAACTAGTTCCAGCAGTGGAACGTACCTATTCTCAATGCAAGGAGATGCATGTGGGAGATGGACACTCGGGGGAATGTTCCCTTCTAGGTATAGGGTGTCAAATTGTAAAGGATAAAACAAGGCTCTGCATGGTTGAGGATGAAAAACTGTTGAGGCGGACGGTTTGCAACGCAAAGTGAGAACCAACTATAGGCTCAATACTACAAGCAAGGGCATGAGATGCAATCACAACTTAATGCCAAAAAATGTCCTTTTTTATGTCTTTTAGTCTACTTGGTGTGAAAAAGGGATAAACTTGTGCCTAATAGATGTCCTTTCAAATCCAATTTACGAGTGTGAAAGAGACAAGTTCACTCGAAAATCTTTTCACTTTTTGAACGAGGCGGAAAAGAGCTTAACTCGGACTCAGGACCTTTCAAGTCTAACTTAACGAGTGTGAAAGGGAAAAATCACTTGGCAATATTTTCTCTTTTTGAACGAGTCTAAAAAGAGCTTAACTCGGACTCGTTTGGGAGATTCTATGTGGCAAGTCATGGGGGAGGCCAAGGCTCCCATGCCGGACTTTTGTAAAATGTCAGTATCTTACGAATAGCCGACATAATATTGGGAAAACCCAAATCTCTCCAAGTTGAGGAGGATAAATCACAAGCGGAGGATAGCCTCCGTGATATATCAGATAATGTCCCTTGCTGGAAAGGACATAGGTGGGGGCATTAGATACCCCACTAAACCGTCCCAATTGAAGGGGATATCCTCAAGACTCGGAGGGACAAAACTCGGGGAGAGAAAAAATCTCTCTCATTCAGAAGGTGCAGGATCAGGAATACTGATGACATGGTTGAAGGATGCACCACTCTCCACAAGGAGAGTAGGATTGATCAGAGATTGCATTGGTCCAACCACTTCTTCAACTCTTGGTTGAAGAGGATGCAGGATAACAGGGATAGGGGACACATCACCCTTGATAACGAGGGTATGGTTAGGATAGGATTGCAGTGGAATTATTGTCTTGTCAATCAAAGGATAAAATGGGTGTGGGGAAACCACAGATGCCTCAGAATCTGACAGTCCCTTAGGTGAGCCCCAGGCTTCTGGTATCCTAGCAGTAGCTGGACACAAACGAGTAAGGTGATCTCCTTCGTAATTCCTGCAAATGAATTTAGGCTTACGTATGAGGCATCGAGGCTTCTCAATTCCCCTAGCATCGTTCACAACGACTGGTGACATGCTCTCAACGTGACTGGTAGAGGTGAGAGGGTCATCTCCTACATGATGTATAGAGGTTGGAGATGTGACATTGATATGACTCGTGGAAGCTAGAGTGATGCCCCCAACATGATTGGCAGAGGTTGGGTGCCGGTTGTCAACATGACTTGCAGAGGTTGTTGACTCATCCTCAACATGACTAGAAGAGGTTAGTGATGGAGCTCCAGTATGACTGGCAGTTATTGGACTAGCGGTGAGTTGTGGTATTTGATACCAAGGTCCCGGTAAATATTGGCTTTGGATCATTGCAGGCTAGGAAGGATCTTGGTTTACCCCCTGTCCCTATCCGGAAAGGTAGTATCCTCCTCCTAACAGATTCGAAGAGGTGTGTACAGGCATCATCATTGAATTCTATGAAGAGATGAAAGTATGGTAAGGATTATTCGAGTGAGGATATATGTTGCCCCCTTGTGAAGGGGTTCCATAAAGAGGGAAGCCTGAACCATAAAATTGATTCTCCCTGTATGAAACACCCGGGGATATATGAGGAACCGTCATGGGAAAAGTGTTCGAAGGAACCGACATGGTGGACGAAGGATACAAAGATGGGGTGTAATAAGTAGAATAAGCACCCATATGAGAATTGGCTCCTGAAAGAGCATAACTAGGATTGGATTCGTAAGAGGGGAGGTTCCAACCTCCCACAGTGAGGGTTGGTTGGGGGACATGACTCATATCGAATGAAGAAGTAGGCATCAAGGCCATGGTGCCCCCAGATCCAATGCTAGGATTCATATAAGTGGACCAGGGAGAGCATTGCAAGCATGAAGTCATATCAACAAGAAAATGACTAGAGACCCAAGGTGGGGACTGAGTGTCATAGTTTTTCATACCATTATGAAAAGTGGAAGGATTCATCCCCATGAAATGTGCAAACGTCATGGGGAGTGGGGGTAGCAGTGAATGAGGGAGTTGAAAAAACTCCACTATCCATGATAACGAAGACTCAGTAAAAGCTCCTAAGGCCAACTAGTAATCAAAGAGCACACCAAAATTCAAATGACCAATATGCATGTAAACGGGGTAAAGCGGCTGAGAGTGGCGTCCCTCCCTAGAGAAGGTATGTCTCACCCAAGAGGGGCCTGAGACTCCCTGCTAAAGATCGGAGGTAAAAGAATTAGTTATAAGGGCCCTTGTGGGCTTAACAACTAGTCGGTCAAATCCCCTCAGAGAGTAATCCTCCATTAAGGTTGTGTGTTGTCCGACCCTTATCTGACCCACGGTACCTGCAAAATAGCCCCTGAAAGTAACCTATGTGACACCTAAGTCAAGAAACTAATAAACCAATGTATAATCGATGCACAAGAGAGTAGTCGTAGGTCAAGTCCACTGTATGGTAGGGTAGCAAAGTTGGAAACCTCGAAAGTACCACCTCTCACAAAGGTACAGGCACTAGCAAGATCCCCATATATGAATAGATCCCCAGAAATATCTCTGACGCTAAGAAGGTATCGGGGGGATATCCCTTCAACCAACCTCATGTGACCTCTTGATTAAATCTGGTGTGAATGGAGCCTCCTAATCTTACCAATTATACAATGGATTTCTCCACTCCCTTTCTCAGACACATATGTTGATTTAAGTTTCTTGGAGAAGTTTACTCACAAACTCCTATTCCAAGGCACTAAATCTTAAGCTAGTTTTTTCACCCTAGAAAATAAAATCGTGACTAATCAATTTTAAATTATAGCATTAATTTTAGTAGTCGTGATTACTCAAAAAGTTATGGTAGTGAAACTCATGATGTCATGACTCTGCAAGAAAGGTAAATATGAAAGTAATGCAAAGTCCTAACTTTAACTTTCAATGAATGATATGCTTCTAATAACAAATGCAATTTTCAATTTTAACTTTGCAATTCTGAAGTAAAAATGCAATCTTTCATTATATGCACTAATCTAATGACAAGGACTCAAAAGACCAAAATGCCAAGAAATGCAAAATGCCTATATTTTTTTGTATTTTCAATATAATAAAATGAAAATGCATGGACTGAAAAGAAAATTGATATATAAACTCTATTGTGTATAGAAAGAGATAACTCAAGAAGGATACCAAGCAGAAAAACACTCAGCCCAATGTACAAGGACAATCAAAATGAAAAGATGATGAGAAAGACTTCGCCCAGAAATTCAACCAAAGATGGGTTTCCTGTCATCCCACTAGAAATCAACAGGCACTATAGAGACCCAAGAAGGCTCAAAAAACATCAAATCCCACCCAACAACCACCAGACCAAGCAAACAAGCAAAGAAAACTAATGTACGTGATTGTTTAATCAAACAGAGTGTATGTATGCATCTTGTAGAGGGACAGACTGCGTATATACGCGATTGTCAAGGAAAAAAGCATGTATATGTTTAAAAACAAGGTTGCGCAAGGGAGAAAGGCTAAAAACTCAGACCCAGAGTGAACAGAGGATGTCAAGAAAATGATACGACAAGAAACACAATAGGAACGAGAGAAATCTAAGCAGAAAAGTGTTGGGTATGTGTTATATTCTTTCCATGTGTGTGTGTGGGCGCGTCAAATATGACAACTGCATCTGACGATCCCTTGTATTAGTGCTATGTTTGTGTCGTGTGTGCCAGGTGATTTCCTAGGGGGGTCCCAGGGGGGGTAGGTAAACCCCCCCTGGTTGGGCGGTTTTTGCTATTTTTAGCGGATATTTCTATTTTTAGCGGTTTACTAAAAATAATCTTGGTTTTAGGGATTAGGGTTTTGGTATCTACAGAATACCTAAAAATATTGTATATATTGTATAGTGAAAGGTGAAATTCGATATAATGAATATAAGAAAGGTTTTCTTGGTTGAGGGTTTCCGGTATAAAATCTTTGTGTACTCTGTGTATGATCCATTGATTAAATTTTGTTTTTCTTAAGAATCTATATGCATTGCTTTACTTCAAAGGTTTAAAACTTACATGTGGTATCAGAGCTCATTTTTGGCTTCAGAGGGACACCTTTGTTGTTGAGGGTTTGGCTCAGTATTGATAGATCAAGTTTATCTTGGGTCTATGATAAACCTGGGTTTAGTGGGAGCTTTTGCAGTGGAGATTCAAGTATAGAAAGAGGAATGGCGAGCTCATCTAGAATCAAGATAGAGAAGTTCAATGGTAAAAACTTTGAGCTATGGAATCTCAAGATGGAAGACCTTTTTGTAGACAAAGAACAATGGATCATTGTGGATCCTGGTACATAACCTACGGGTACACCGTCTACTAGCACACAGGCTACTAGTACACAACCTACTAGTACACAAACTACTAGTACACCAACTACTGGTATGTCGAAGAAAGATTGGGAGAAGTTGGACAGAAGAGAAAGGAGTACTATTCGACTCTACCTGGCAGATTCGGTTTTGTTGAATGTCTTAAGAGAATCTACAGCCAAGCAACTATGGGATAAGTTGGGGAATTTGTATTAATCAAAGTCCCTAGTAAACAAGTTGTTTCTTCAAAAGAATTTGTATCATCTTAGGATGGAAGATGGAGATTATGTGACAGAACATCTAAATGCCTTTAATACTATGGTAAGTCAACTTGGCTCTATTAATATTACGATTGTAGAAGAAGATAAGTGTATTACTTTGTTATTTTATTTTCCAGACTCTTGGGATAATCTTGTTGTAGCAATTGGTAGTACCACTCAATCTACATTGAAGTATGAGGATGTAGTTTCATCCTTGTTATCTGAAAATATGAAGTGGAAAAGCATGGATAGCCATAGCACAGATGCTTTATTTGTAAGAGGTCGTACCTAAGACAAGAACCTTGGTAAGCCTTTTGGGTGGAAATCAAAATCAACAGGTAGATCTAAGTCTCCAGGAAAATCTTTGAGGAAATGTTGGAAGTGTGGTAAAACAGGGCATTATAAGAAATATTGCAAGTCT
>ML776795.1:26217-42516 GCA_009831015.1 Picea engelmannii
TGTACCATAAACAAGTGCATCGACCAAGCACCAACCTGTACCAAACATGTAATCAACTTGTACCATAAACAAGTGCATCAACCATGTACCAACATGTACCTCAACCTGTACCATGAACAAGTGCATCAACCATGCACCAAACTTGTAATAATAACATGTCACAACAACCTGTCCAAACAACCTATCACAACAACCTGTCTCATCAATATTATCAACCAAATAATATCTACTCACCAAGATCATTCACCAAGACAACTCTCAAAGATGTGCATCAACCAAGAATAACACAACAACTCATAATCATCACCAAGATCAATATGTGCTTCTAATAATATACCAATACAAGTATGTTGCATCATCCATAAACCATGTGTCAACAATACTACTAACAAGTTCCTCCAACCATATACCAAGTATGTACCAATCATGTATCAACTACTCATCAATATGTACCAACATCATCAACTATACACCTCATGTATGTGTCAACTCATCAACTACTTGTCTCAACCATGTACCCAACATGTACATCAACCAAAAGCCCTCATCAATTTCATCATCCAAATCTGATTTGTAACTCTGTAATAGACCTGTTGTATATGATCACATACCTGCAAACCTTCCTTAATTTTAACTACAAGAGACTAGCATTTTCATCAAACTTTACTTTAGTCTCACATGACTAGTTTTGGATTAGTCAACAATCCTAACTTGAAATAATCATAACTATGTACATGTAATGAATAAAGATATGAAAATAGTACACAATTTTCTTCATTGTGTTTTATGCAATTCCTCCAGGTGTCACTACTTGGAACCTCTTAGAAAAGGTGTTATAGCAAAAATGGCATACCTTGTTGAATTATGGCTTATTCTAGAGAGCAAAATTATAGAGTGTGCCCAGCACGGAATATTTGTTCTGTGGATCTGAAAATTGTACAAAGAATAATACAAACTATACTCTAACCAACACATTTGTTCTTACTGAATTTGGATCTGTTATGAATAATTTATTCCATTTTTACCCGAAACATATGTTTTAGACTAATTTCAGGACTAGCCACAAACCCTATTTTCCACGGACTGTAACTCCAAAAATAAAATGAACCACAAGATCAAATTTGTACCACAGCTAATTGGATATGTTTCCTCAATGGCCTCCCAATTTCACAGTTTGAATCATTCTAGAAAAAAAAATATTGCGAAAATGGTGATATGACATGTAAATAACATACCTTAGAAAGCATCATCAAAAGAATTTATCCTCCCTTGAATTTTGGCCTTCTTTACTTCACCTTCCCTCTGAAATTTGGCTTAGATATCCTTTGGTTACCTCAATCACCTATAGATATTCAATATGCTCAAGTGTGATTAAAATGAGAGAGCCTTGCCTCTTATTTATACTTTCATGTAGCTTCCTCAAGGGGTTACCTTTTAACCATCTTAACCCACTTTCCTTATTTTAGGGTTTACCCACTTCTAACCACTTGTCTAATTAGTAATTTATCCATTAACTTTATTATTCAAAAAAATTATTTTGTATCCACTTTGACTTATAGTACACTCA
The DNA here is from genome assembly GCA_009831015.1 of Picea engelmannii. Classification (NCBI taxonomy): domain Eukaryota; kingdom Viridiplantae; phylum Streptophyta; class Pinopsida; order Pinales; family Pinaceae; genus Picea; species Picea engelmannii. The sequence goes on from ML776795.1 coordinate 27,785, forward strand.
TCACTTCACTTTACCTCAATGGGTTACCTTCTAACCATCTTAAACCACTTTCCTTATTTTAGGGCTAACCCACTTCTAACCACTTGTCCACTTAGTAATTTCTCCATTAATTTTATTATTCAAATAATTTATTTTGTATTCACTTTGAATTATAGTACACTCATCACTTCACTTTATTATTTACCTTCTAAAATATCTTAAACCACTTTTACTACTTTGACCTTTTGGGGCTTCTATATGACTCATGAGGGTTCTCCAACTTCACATGGCCATAACTCTCTAACCATGAGGATTTATGTGGCGTTCCACATACCACCAAAAATGGAATGACATGTACTATCCATATAGAATAGTATTACCTGAAAATATATCAAAACTCATACCATTATCCATCAAACAAACTTGGGTCCATTACCCAAACCTGGGTTCTCCAACTTCACATGGCCATAACTCTCTAATCGTGAGGAGTTATGTGACGTTCCAAATACCACCGGAAATGGAATGACATGTAATACCCATCTAGAATAGTATTATCTTCAAACATATTAAAACTCATACCATTATACATCAAACAAACTTGGGTCCCTTACCCAAACCTTTTTGCTACCAGAATTTGCTACCGAACTTTCTCCAAGGGTTGACATCAATCAATAAGGGTTGAAATCAATCTACAATATCACTCTCCAATGGTTGACATCAATGACAACCAAAAATCCATACCAATTGTCCATCAAATTAAGCCAACTATCTGACTATATCCCCCTTTGGAATTGATGGCAACACTTAGTCATGATAACATTCATGCTTATACTCCTCATCAATGTTTCTACCTCTCCCCCTTTGACATCAATGGATGATCCGAAATCAGATCCAGAAGCCTGACAGGGCTTGAAAAATGCTCAAAAATTAAAGTGCTCGGAATCCAACGAAACCAACTCCATTGCGTCTGTCTCGTCTTCCCGATTCTGGTGGTATATTTACTTTGTCAAACGGGCTCCGTATGCGAAATTTATCGCATTCTGATCGAAAGCCCAAACAGGTAAAAAGTCAAAGGTTAACTGGTCAAAAAGTCAATGCTGATGTCAGCATGATGACTGTACAGGAGATGATGTGGCACTCTCTGGATGATGGTGATTGGGTAGGTTTTCTGACAAGGCAGACATGTGGCAGGCAACTGGACCAGTCAATAGCTGACAAGTGGCATTAATCCGTCAAATGGGGAGATGCCACGTGGCCCAGTCATGGGCAGCCACGTGGCACCCAGTCATCAGTTGAAGTGGCATGTTTCAAAAATTGTTTTGGGGTCCATGGGATTTGAACCCAAGACCACCACCAAGCCCAACAACTTAAGAAATGGTTCTTTACCAATGCGCCACATTATTTCTTATGTTATAAAACCCACAATATTAAATATATTGTATGGTATTATGGCACATAAAGGAGAGGGTTGGGGGCTAAGCCCCAACCCGTGGTCGTGTAAACCCCCATATGACCGGGAGTAAAGGGGAGCGCACCATTGAAGGGGGTTGCGCCCATATTATAGTTAGAAAGTGGGTTTATAACCAATTTTTTGGGTTTTAAATATAATTAAGCCTATTTTTTAATGTATTTACTCCATTTTTGGGAGTTATTGGGTAGTTTTGGAGCCTAAATTCTTGGAGAAAGTTGGAGATGAGAAACCAACTTCCAAGCTATATACCCCAGGCCTGTTTGAGGCCATGGGAGGGGAATTCAGAGCATAATTATGCTGAGGAGAAGCCAAGCCAAAGCCATTTTGAGGTAGAGAAGCTTTTGAGGAGGAGACGTTGTCGGACCATTTCTGGGAGCTCCGGACGTCCGTTTTGCGTGTCATTTTCTTTGCAGGGTTCTTGAGATCTGGATGAACATGACCAGATCAGTCTTGTATCCATTTGGCATTGCAACGATGTACTTTTTATCTTTTGAACATAAATAAAGAAGCCTCTCCCACAGAGAAAAAGGCCTGGAGACGTAGGCAAAGTTGTGCCGAACTCCGTTATCAATCTACGTGTTATGGTTTGTTGTTTATGATTTCATTTCAGATCTGCATATATGTATATGGTTGTCATAATTCCTCTTCTTTTCTCATTCTTTCACTAAGTTTCTCAAATGGTTAATTAACGCATGCAAAATTAAAACTCAACCATAAGTCATTAAAAGATCTGACGGATCAATGAAAAAGGGTATCTCCCTTTGGTGTTTCTCCCCCTGACTGAACTCTCCTTGGGATGATCCCCATGTCTACATGCCTCTATGCTCTCTCTCTAAGCATTTCTATCCTAAATCTGATAAATCTCTCCCCCTTTTTCATCAATAGCAAAGGTATCTTTCCATCTGGGGTTGCTCCCCCTAACTAAACTATCCTTGGGGATACTCCCCCTGACTAAACTCTTCCTATGATCTCTCAACCTGAATTTTCCTCTTTATGGTGCTTCCTCGTGTAAATATAAGACATATAATATAAGAATTCAAAAGAATTCATTTTGGAGTAGAAATTACTCTGAATCTCTGGAAAAAATACTCAAAGGCTTCCCTTGGAAGAAATTTTGTAAATATGTCTGCCACTTGTTCTTTTGTGCCCACATATTCAACTATGATGTTATTCTTTGCAACCTGTTCTCATAGAAAGTGACACTTTATTGGAATGTTCTTCATCTTGGAGTGCATCACCAGGTTCTTTGAGATACGGATGGCACTTGTATTATCGCAATAGATTGGAATGGGCTATTCATACTTAACCTATATATCTAAGTAGAAAACTGCTCCACTGGTGCTTAGTCGGTCATGAATGCAACCTACCCAATCTACATCTTTGTAGGAAATAATTGATAGATCCTTTCCCTTTGGATACCATAATCCAAACTCTTATGTTCCTTTGAGATATCTGAAAATCTTCTTTACTGCTAAGACATGTGATTCCCTTGGTGTCTCTTGAAATCGTGCCACCTGTCCAACTTCCTTGATGTAGAGGTTGTTGTCTATGCTTCCTTTCCGTAGTTCATAGGGATTTTTTTCATTGTTGTTTCTGAGCATTACTCTGTTTTGAATGTGAGTTGTTGTATGCACTGCATGTGTCCAAAAAATATCTATCAATTTGGAATCCATTAGCATTGTTCGAGCCATTTACTGTGTAATTATCATCCATTATGATAATGTTCCTTTGTCTTTGAACCAATCTATGAATCCATGTTCTCATCCATACTATACAAGACTCTACTTGTGCAACTGTCCATAATTTTGACCCATTTATCACTATACTATCATAAAGTCTTGATTAATCCATCAAATTATACTTCTATTAACCGACTGCTCTGGATCTGTCTTCTCAAACTTTGCAAGCTGCTCGAAGGATGGTTCTTTGGTCTGTAACGCTATCGCATAAACTCCCCATGTCTAATATTCATATTACTTAGGAGTCTCTAAGATGGATGGCTCAGAACAATTCCTGCTCGGATGTGTATTCATCATCATCTTCATTGGTAGATTCATCATCATCTTCATTGGTAGATTCATCATCTCTTTGATCTCTGACTTCTTTCTTTCTATCTGTGGATTCATCTTTCACTACAATGCCTGAAAGTACAATCTCTTGAACCTATTCCTTATTTACATGTCCTTCTTTTCTTTCAGTTATTTTCCAAACCTTTCTATATCTGACATCTTTCTTTTTCTCTGTAGAATTTTCTTCATCTCATTTTATTTCCAATCTTGCGATCTCTAGGACCTGGTTATTGTTCACCCGTTCTTTTTGTTTCCTTATCCATACTTTCTTATATATGATATCAGTGTTCTCTTTCATGGAATTATCGATCATACTTCTACAATCACTAGCTATGTGTCCATAATTATGACATTTGTAACACTCAATGTTACGTGGGGCCACATATGCACTTATTGCTTGAACATTTCTTTTATAATCCCTACAATTTGCAACCTTATGTCCAAAATTAGTACAATAAAAACAATGACCATAAAAGCAATTTGCATACTTGGGAGTGAATGATCTTCTTTGTGGTGTAGTCCTTCTGAATTTTTGCCTTGACTGATCATGATCATGATTGAAGCTTCTTGGTGGCTTGAACACAGATGGTCTTCTTGAATATTTATCTTCAATAGTTTTCTTAGATTTTGGTTGACCATGATTCCTTCCTTTGAGTACTTCTACATAACTCTTTCTATTTTCTTCTTTCTTCTTTTCTAGCAACCTAGAGTGCTTCTCTTCATTCTCTGTACCTGATGTGGATGTTTATGTCTCTTCAACGTTCTTTTTGAGCTTGACAATTTTACTTCTCAATGTGACGACTTCTTCTTCAATCTTCTCAACCTCTTCTTCTTTATTTAATATCTGAGACTTCGTGACTTCTTTTGTTCTCTTTGCTTCTTCAAGCTGAATTTTTAATGTGATTATTTCTTCTTCAATTACTTTCTCTTCTTGACCAAACTCTAACTCAAGCTGGTTTAGATCGTTAGTTATTTCCTTAAGATGATATGTCAATATATTCTCTCTCATTTTTTGTTCGTCCTTATGTGCTTCTATGTTGGCTTCCAAATACTGTTTTTTATATTCAAGATTTTCTTCGATATTTTTGGCTTCTTCTAGCTGAGTTCTTATGTTCTCGATGACCTATTGGGCTTCTTCAAAAATGTGAACACTTTCTTTTTGTTTCATCAATTCTTTCTTGAGTGACTTGTTTTCTTCTCTTAGTTCATCTAAAGCACTAATCAATTTTGCTTCATAATTGTCTTCCTTTTCAATTAGTTTTTCTGTCTCATTTCCTTCATGGCATTTTATTTCAAGATGTCCACGTTTTTCATAATTAAAGCAAAACAGCATACCTCTGGTGATTATGTACTCTTCATCTTCTGAATCTGTTTGGCATGGTGAACATAATTCTTCTTGATCGATATCTTCATCTTCTTTGTCATTTTCTGAATCTTCGATGGGTGAAGAATAAATTTCATGTAACTTATCCCAAATCTCTTTGGTTGATGAACATTTACCAACCTTTTCTCTTACCGGATTAGGTAATCCTTCCCAAATGAAATCCATTTATATTTTTTTATTCTAATTCAATTCCCTATTCGCTGCAGTCTTTTCCATTTTTGAACTATCATATCTTGTAACAACTGATAGCCAAATATAATGTCCATGTGCCTGTAAAAATATTTTCGTCTTTCTTCTCCACATCTCATATTTAAAACAATTCAGACCATTAAACATTGGTACTAAATTCTCAGAATAATCCATGATCTCCTTCCAGTGGTTAAATTGTTTCCTGAAGGAACTGGCTCTGATACCAATTGTTGGATTACTGAGAGGGGGGGTGAATCGGCAATAAAGAAATTTAATCCTTTTTCACCATAAAATGCAAGTTTTATATCAATGTAGAATTATCATCCAATAGTTGAACAATAAATAAAAAATAAAAAATGAACAATCACACACATACACAATACACCAGTGTTTTACATGGAAACTCAAAGTAGGAGAAAGCCATGGAATTATTTTTCTTATATGTCTTTAAGAATTACATTAATTGGAAGCACCAACTTCCTTTGTTTTCCAGCTACAACTGGAAGGAGGCTCCAACCCCCTAATTTCTCAGGCTACAACCTAAAGGAAGATCCAACTCCCAAATTCTCTCAATAAAACCAAAAGGAGGCTACGACCCCCTATGTTCTCCGGCTACAACCACCTGTCTTTGCCTCATCCAACCACCCTGACGTAGAAGTAGAATGATGGAACCATTGTCACACTATCACTGTGAGATATACCGATGTAAACATGTACCAATCAACCTGCACCAAGCAACATGTACCAATAACTTGAACCATGCATCAACATGTACCTCAATGATGCAGGAGCATCGCTACCAAAGCACAAGTGTGGAAGACAGTTGGGCGCACTAGCGCATATTTTGAAACATTTTGAATTTCAAAAGATCAATGTATTAATGTAATATATGACAAAGTTTTTTGAGTTATGAATGTATGTAATGATCGGAGGTTGATCCATCGCATAAGATCGATGGGGAATGTATTTTTATTTAATGTGAAGGATCGCAGTACAGATTTGGGGCTTGCGCTCTTATTTGTCTGACTCAATATTTATTGTAATAAGTGATAAGTAGTTGATAGCATTAAATTCCATTTAAGATAGCATAGAGTAGCTGGAGGGAAGGCTCGAAGAGAACCTCTTTGTATAAAGCTTTGTAATATTGTCCAAGTAGAGTTTGTTGATGATCGTTGTTGCTGCGGATAGAGGAGAACTGAGCAGTAGTTGAATATATCTTGTATAGGTTAAGGATTAGTGAAGAACTGTGTATGTATGTATACAAGTTTCAGTTGGATGAATATAACAGAGATATATTGTCCCAAATGTGTGTTGATTATATGTTTATCTGAATGAATGGTAGATTTCTATTATTTTTCAATACTCTGTTATCTTTGTTATTAAATCTACGACTGCAGTTGCTTTGTTACATGTATGAGTCATTGTGAGGTGTAGATAGGTTTCAATCATTTATTTTCATTGAGCGAGTGCAAGGTGTGCATAGTGTCTGCAAGGAGTGCATGACCGAGTCTATTTCGACTCGAAAGCTCAGAAGAGATAATGAAACTCATATGTATGCAAGTAGTGCATCGACGTCCGCAAGGAGTGCGTGATCGAGTTTTTCAGACTCAAAAGCATAGGAAGGATAGCGTGATTTCAGTCATGAGAGATAGAAGCAGTTGGATAATATTCATCGGGAGTGTGAATCCATCCACAAGGAGAAGTTGAGCATGGAGGAATTTTTTGCAAGGCGTTCACAGGTCGAAATATCGACTAAGTGTCGAAGAGATTGTTCAGACGAACAAAGGAAATCGAGGAAGTTAAAGCTCCAGAAGGAGAGCGTAGGAATTCTTCAAGGAGAGAAGTCCTTGAAGTCTTCACTGAAATCCACTAAATGAGAGATTTGTTCTCAGAGGTAGGTGAATGATTCTAGACCATCAGATCTGGTAAAGCTACGAGGAAGGTAGTTGTGGAGTGTTTTGGTACTTCAAAGTTTGGCAAGTTTGGAAACTTGGCAGAAGCGGAGTCATGAAGTCTGAAGTTGTGATTCAATCCTGATTGTTGATCACGGAAGAGCATGTGGCAACGAATTAAGGAGTTTGGGAATCGAAAGACTAGATATTTTTAGGCGGAAGGCCTGGAGTTTCACGAACTCACGAAGTCCAAACCCTAGTGGGGCCGACGTATCTAAGGACACGCATGGTGAAAGTTCGGAACCTCGGAGAAGAGGTCTTCAGGAAATTTGAGGGAAGTATTCAAGATATCCCCGAAGTTCGAACCGCGAAGAGGTAGAACCAGGGTCATAGCCGTGGTCACTTGTGGAAGAAACTTGTGTGTGTGGGTAGAGTAATTTTGGGTGCTCGTAGAGACCTAAGGAGTCACTCTGACTCAGTATTTCAAACGATCCAAGACTCGGAGGTCGAAAATATCTTTGGAGGGAAGGGGGTTTGCGCCAGAGTGGTATCAGAGCAAGTACATAATTGACTTCTGTAGGAAGAGGAGTAAACTGATATCGATGAGAGATATCAAGAGCGTTAGCACAATGCCACCTAGAAGACATGCAAATCCACATGTAGCCAATAGAGCTATGGAAAGGGAAATGAGAGAATTATGTGCAAGGTTAGATGCCATGGAACAACACAAAGGAGAGAACCTGATACTGGAGATGTCAGCGACGTAGAAAATGAAGAATTTGAAGTTGAAGAAGTTGAAGTTGAAGAAGTTGTAGTTGGGGATGTAGTGGAAGAATGGTTGTTGAAAGAGGTTTTCAAATTGGGTTCCAGAGCCAAGATTGGCATCCCTATGTATGAAGGAAATTTAGACACAGAATAATTGCTTGACTGGATACGAGCTATGGACAAGTATTTTGACTATGAGGATGTCGAAGAGGAGAAAAAGGTAAGACATGTTGTCACTAGATTAAAAGGACATGCAGCGCTATGGTGGGATGAACTGTAGGCCGACATAAGGATGGTAGTCAAACTAAAGGAAAAATTCATGCCCAAGGATTACCAGATAAATATGTTCAGGAGGATGCAGAACCTGAGATAGAGAGGATTGACTGTGAAAGAGTACACAGAAGAGTTCTATAAGTTGAACATTAGAGCTGGACAGAGAGAAAGAGATGAAGAGAAAGTTGCCAGATACATTAATGGCTTTAGGTATGATATCTAGGATGAAATCAGTATGCCGACAGTTAGGACAGTAGAGGAAGCATATCAAATGGTGTTGAAGGAAGGAGAGAAGTTGGCTAGGAAGAAGAGTCAACAGAACAGAGGTTGAAGTTTGAACAGAGGCAAGGGAGTTGCCCAAGAGAAATCACAGAAGCCCAAGGATGAGGCGGAGAAACCACATAGTCACTCTGAGAGAGGAGGAAGTTCCCAAGGAAGGAAGAGTGGTGGTAGAAATTCTTTTCCCAGAGTAAGAGGAAGAGGCAGAGGAGGAGAAGTGAAATGTTATGCCTGTGGAAAGACAAGACATATGTCTTGGGATTGTCTTGAGATAAAGAGAGGAGGTGAAGCTCACATCTCAAAAGCACAAAAGTGAGACTCTAAGACAGAAGGTGCAGAGGATGGAATATCCTTGATGATGAAGAAGGTTCCTTTGAAGTAAGAGCTAGAGACTGAAAAACCAATACAAAGGAACAATTTGTTCAGGATAGCTTGCAAAACAAAGAACAGAGTTTGCAAGGTGATAATTTAAAGTGGGAGCACTGACAACTTAGTATCCACAAAGATGGTGGAGAAGCTAGAGTTGGAGATGACTACACATTCGATTTCGTATAAGGTATCATGGTTGCAGAAAGATCATCAGGTAACAGTTACTAAACAAGTCCTGGTTGAATTTAAAATAGGAGGATATAGGGATGAGATTCTATGTGATGTGATTCCTATAGATGTCTATCATGTTTTTTTGGGGAGACCCCAGCAGTATGACATAAATGTTATTCATGATGGGAGGACAAATACCTACACCTTAGAGAAGAACGGTAGAACACACATGTTGATGCCAATTGAGGAAAAGAAGGTGAAAGAGGAAGACAGCGCGAGCATACTTCTCATGAGTGGGAAGGAACTCCTAAATTAAGTAAAGAAGGAGCAGGAGATGTAGTTTTCTATAGTGAGGAAACCGAGAGTTATCCTTACCAGTAGTTCACTAGAAGATTTTCCTGAGGAAGTTAAGGAGTTGTTAGATAATTTTTCTGATATTGTAGTGGATGAGTTTCCAAACTCATTGCCACCTATCAGAAGCATCATCCATCACAATGACTTGATACCAGGAGCAAGCCTACCGAATAAAGCAGCATACAGGTTGACACCTCAAGAGAATGAGGAGGTGAAGAGACAGGTTCAGGATATATTAGACAAAGGATTGGTCAGAGAAATCTTGACTCCATGTGAAATACCAACTGTATTAAGCCCAAAGAAAGATGGAGGGTGGAGAATCTTTACAGACTCGAGATCCATAAAAAATATTACCATCAGATATAGATTCCCATTGCCAAGGATGGATGGCTTGATGGATTGCTTGAGTCGAGCCAACTATTTTTCAAAAATATATTTGAAAAGTGGATACCACCAGATCAGGATGAGAGACGGTGATGAGTGGAAAATAGCATTCAAGGTGAATGAGGGGTTGTATGAATGGCTTGTTATGTTGTTTGACTTAACGAATTCCCCAAGTACTTTTATGATGTTGATGAATGAAGTGTTGAAGGATTTCATTGGTAAGTTTGTGATTGTATATCTGGATGATATACTAGTATTTATCAAGACTAAGGAGGAACACTTGAGACATTTGACATTGGTGATGAGGAGGTTGCAGCAAGAGAAGTTGTTGATTAATCTAAAAAATTCCTCTTTCATGAAGTCAGAACTCATTTACTTGGGTTTTTCCATTTCTTCAAATGAGTTGAAGATGGATCCTGAAAAGGTGAGAGAAGTCAGAGAATGGTCGTCACCAAAGAGTATCTTTTAGGTAAGAAGTTTCCATGGGTTAGCAAGTTACCATCAGAAGTTTATCAGAAATTTTAGTGGGATTAGTGCTCAAATGACGGATATAGTGAAGAAAAGACACAAGTCTTTCAAATGGACAAAAGAGGCTAAGACGAGCTTCAACATATTGAAGGAGAAGATAACTGAACAAACGATTCTAGTTTTGTTTTATTTTGGAAAGACATTTCAGGTAAGATGCGATGTGAGTGGAGTTGAAATTGGAGTGGTCTTAAGCCAAGACAACAAACCTTTTGCATATTTCAGCGAGAAGCTAAATGAAGCCAAAAGGAATTACTCCACATATGACAAGGAGTTCTATGCCATAATTCAACCCTTGAAGAAATGGAGACATTATCTCGTACCAAAGGAGTTTGTTTTGTATAGCGATAATCACGCCTTACAATTCATAACTAGACAGGAGAAGTTAAACCAGAGACATGCTAGGTGGATAGATTTTATGCAAAATTTCAATTTTGTCATTAAACATATTTCTGAAAATGATAACAAGTTTGTTGATGCATTAAGTAGGAGAATTTTGATTCGGCGGGAATTTCAAGTCAATACCTTAATGTTTGACCACCTTAAGGAAATTTACCACAGTGATCCAGACTTGGAGAAGCATATGAAGCATGTGTGAATCTTATGCTCAGAGATAGAAGCTAGTGGGCCAAATATATAATTCAGGATGGGTTGTTGTTCAAAGGATGCCAGTTGTGCATACCAAGATGCTCGATGAGGGAGAATTTGCTAAAGGAAAAGCATAATGGAGTTCTAGCCGAACACTTCGGACATGAAAAAACATTTGTTCAATTAGCCAGTTCATATTATTGGTCAGGTATGAGAGTGGAGGTGAAGGAATTTGTGAGAAACTACAAGATTTGTCAGTATTCTAAGGGGAAGAAGCAGAACATTGGGTTGTATCATCCATTTCCTATTCCAAATAGGCCTTGGGATGCAATAAGCATGGATTTTATGTTGGGATTTCCAAGAACACAAAGAGGAAGTGATTCCATATTTGTGGTGGTGGACAGATTTTCGAAGATGGCACACTTTATCCCATGTCAGAAGACTAGTGATGCAACACATGTTGCAAATTTATTTTTCAAATAAGTTGTGAGACTCCATGGGTTGCCCAGGAGTATAGTTTTAGACAAGGATACCAAATTTGTTGGTCATTTCTGGAGGACGTTGTGGAAAAATTTGGGGACAGAGCTATCTTTTAGTTCTGCATATCATCCACAAATGGATGGACAGACCGAAGTGGTGAATAGGATCCTAGGAGATTTGCTGAGGAGTTTGGTCACTGAACACCATAGTCAGTGGGATCAGATTCTAGCACAAGTCGAGCTTTCATATAATGACTCAGTGAACAAGAGAACTAGGAAGAGTCCATTTCAAATAGTTTATGGGATGAATCTGAGAGGAGTATTGGAGTTAAGAGATCTAAAGCAAAGTGAGTTTAGAAGTGCGAGAGATGAATATTTTGTTGAAGAGATGCATGAACTTCGCAATCAAATCAAGGAACAATTGAAGAAGAGTAGCAGTGAATACAAGCGCAAAGTTGATCAACACACGAGGAAACTTGAATTTGAAGTTGGAGATCAAGTTCTAGCACATTTAAGGAAAGAAATATTCTCAGGAGGAACATACAATAATCTAAACTTGAAAAAGATAGGGCCATGTAAAATCCTAAGGAGGTTTGGCGAGAATGCTTATGAATTGGAAATGCCAGAATATGTGGGTATATCACCCATATTCAACATTGCAAAACTATATCCTTACAGGGAGGATGGAGATGAAAGATCTGAAGATCAAGGGAGGATCTAGTGGGAGAAACAGATGCATATAACAAAGAATTCGCAGATGGAAAATATCATATATCGGTGTGTTGGTAAGAAGACCATAAGGAAGACGTATTTTGAATACTTGGTAAAGTGGAAAGGATGACTAGTAGAAGATGCCAATTGCGTTGGTGAAGAAGAGATCCAGAAGCATGGAAAATCGGTGGAGGACCTCATGGACAGGAGTCCATGAATTTTTCATCCAAGGGAGTATGATGCAGGAGAATTGCTAGCAAAGCACAAGCGTGGAAGATAGTTGGGCGCACTAGCGCATATTTTGAAACATTTTGAATTTCAAAAGATCAATGTATTAATGTAATATCTGACAAATGTTTTTTATTTATGAATGTATTTTTCTTTAATTGGAAGGATCGCAATATAGATTTGGGGCTTGCGCTCTTATCTGTCTGACTCGATATTTATTGTAATAAGTGTTAAGTATTTGATAGCATTCAATTCCATTTAAGATAGCGTAGAGTAGCTGGAGGGAAGGCTCGAAGAGCACCTCTTTGTATAAGTATTTGTAATATTGTCCAAGTAGAGGTTGTTGATGATCGTTGTTTCTACGGATAGAGGAGAACTAAGAAGTAGTTGAATCTATCTTGTATAGGTTAATGAGTAGTGAATAATAGTGTATGTATGTATACAAGTTTCAGTTGGATGAATATAATAGAGATATATTGTCCCAAATGTGTGTTGATTATGTGTCTATCTGAATGAATGGTAGAGTTTTGTTATTTTTCATTACTATATTATCTATGTTCTTAAATATACGACTGCATTTTCTTTGTTAAATGTATGAGTCAGGTTAGATAGGTTTCAATCGTTTATTTTCATTAAGAGAGTGCAAGGTGTGCATAGTGTCCACAAGCAGTGCGTGACCGAGTTTGTTTCTAATTGAAAGCTCGGAAGAGATAGTGAAACTCATATGTACGCAAGGAGTGGATTGATGTCTGCAAGGAGTGCGTGATCGAGGTTTTAGGCTCGAAATATCAGGAAGGATAGCGTGATTTCAGTCATGGGAGACAAAAGAAGTTGGAGAATAGTTTTAGAGAGTGTGAAGCCATCCACAAGGATAAGTTGAGCATGGAGGAAATATTTTTCAAGGCGTGCACAAATCAAAATCTCGACTAAGTGTCGAAGATATTGTTCAAAGGAACAAAGGAAATCGAGGAAGTTAAAGCTCAAGAAGGAGAGCGGCATAATTATTCAAGGAGAGAAGTCCCTGAAGTCCTCATTGAAAGTCATTGAATGAGAGATTCGTTCTTCGAGGAAGGTGAATGATTCCAGACCATGAGATATGGTAAATCTACGAGGAAGGAAGTTCTGGAGTGTTTCGATACTTTGGAGTTCGTCAAGTTTGGAAATTTGGCAGAATCAGAGTCCCGAAGTCTAAAGTCGTGATTCAATCCTGACCGTTGATCACATAAGATCACATGGAAACAAATTAAGGAGTTTGGGAATCGAAAGACCGGGTATTTGTGGGCAGAAGGCCTGGAGTTTCACGAAGTCGCGAAGTCTGAACCCTAGTGGGGCCGATGGATTTGAGGAGACACGTGGAGAAATTTCAGAACCTCGGAGAAGAGCAGTTCAGGAAAGTTGAGGAAATGATTCAGTATATCCCTGAAGTCCAAACCATGAAGAGGTAGACCCACAATCATAGCCGTGGTCACTTGCGGAAGAAACCTGTGTGTGTGGGTAGAGTAAGTTTGGGTGCTCGTAGAGACCGAAGGAGTCTCTCTGACTCGGTATTTCAAATGATCCAAGACCAGGAGGTCGAGTATCCCTTTGGAGGGAAGGGAGTTTGTGCCACTCAACATGTGATCAACATGTACCATAAAAAAGTGCATCAACCATGCATCAACCTGTACCAAACAACCTGTAATCAACATGTACCATAAAAAAGTGCATCAACCATGCACCAACCTGTACCTCAACCTGTACCATGAACAAGTGCATCAACCATGCACCAAACCTATACAAATAACATGTCACAACAACCTATCCAAACAATCTATCACAACAACCTGTCTCATCAATATTATCAACCAAATCATATCTACTCACCAAGACAACTCTCAAATATGTGCATCAACCAAGCATAACACAACAACCCATAATCATCACCAATATCAATATGTGCTTCTAATAATATACTAATACAAGTATGCTACATCATCCATAAACCATGTGTCAACAATACTACTAAGAAGTGCCCCCAACCATGTACCAAGTATGTACCAATCATGTATCAACTACTCATCAATATGTACCACTGAATTTGGATCTGTTATGAATAAGTTATGTCGTTTTTACCTGAAACACTTGTTTTAGACTAGTTTTAGGACTAGCCACAAACCCCATTTTCCACGGAGTGTAACTCCAAAAATACAACGACCAAAAATCTGAAATTTGTACCACATCTACTTGGACATGTTTCTTCAATGGCCTCCCAATTTCACGGTCTGAATAATTCTAGAAAAAAAATTATTGCGAAAAATGGTGAGATGACCTGTAAATAACATACCTTAGAAAACATCATCAAAAGAATTTATCGTCCCTTGAATTTCGGCCTTCTTTACTTCACTGTCCTTCTGAAATTTGGCTTAGATATCCTTTGTTTACCTCAGTCACCTGTAGATATTCAATATTCTCAAGTGTGATTAAAATGAGAGATCCTTTACTCTTATTTATACTTTCATGTAGCTTCCTCAAGGGGTTACCTTTTAACCATCTTAACCCACTTTCCTTATTTTAGGGTTAACCCACTTCTAACCACTTGTCCAATTAGTAATTTCTCCATTAAATTTATTATTTAAATAATTT
>ML776795.1:42566-53989 GCA_009831015.1 Picea engelmannii
GCTATCGCATAAACTCCCCATGTCTAATATTCATATTACTTAGGAGTCTCTAAGATGGATGGCTCAGAACAATTCCTGCTCGGATGTGTATTCATCATCATCTTCATTGGTAGATTCATCATCATCTTCATTGGTAGATTCATCATCTCTTTGATCTCTGACTTCTTTCTTTCTATCTGTGGATTCATCTTTCACTACAATGCCTGAAAGTACAATCTCTTGAACCTATTCCTTATTTACATGTCCTTCTTTTCTTTCAGTTATTTTCCAAACCTTTCTATATCTGACATCTTTCTTTTTCTCTGTAGAATTTTCTTCATCTCATTTTATTTCCAATCTTGCGATCTCTAGGACCTGGTTATTGTTCACCCGTTCTTTTTGTTTCCTTATCCATACTTTCTTATATATGATATCAGTGTTCTCTTTCATGGAATTATCGATCATACTTCTACAATCACTAGCTATGTGTCCATAATTATGACATTTGTAACACTCAATGTTACGTGGGGCCACATATGCACTTATTGCTTGAACATTTCTTTTATAATCCCTACAATTTGCAACCTTATGTCCAAAATTAGTACAATAAAAACAATGACCATAAAAGCAATTTGCATACTTGGGAGTGAATGATCTTCTTTGTGGTGTAGTCCTTCTGAATTTTTGCCTTGACTGATCATGATCATGATTGAAGCTTCTTGGTGGCTTGAACACAGATGGTCTTCTTGAATATTTATCTTCAATAGTTTTCTTAGATTTTGGTTGACCATGATTCCTTCCTTTGAGTACTTCTACATAACTCTTTCTATTTTCTTCTTTCTTCTTTTCTAGCAACCTAGAGTGCTTCTCTTCATTCTCTGTACCTGATGTGGATGTTTATGTCTCTTCAACGTTCTTTTTGAGCTTGACAATTTTACTTCTCAATGTGACGACTTCTTCTTCAATCTTCTCAACCTCTTCTTCTTTATTTAATATCTGAGACTTCGTGACTTCTTTTGTTCTCTTTGCTTCTTCAAGCTGAATTTTTAATGTGATTATTTCTTCTTCAATTACTTTCTCTTCTTGACCAAACTCTAACTCAAGCTGGTTTAGATCGTTAGTTATTTCCTTAAGATGATATGTCAATATATTCTCTCTCATTTTTTGTTCGTCCTTATGTGCTTCTATGTTGGCTTCCAAATACTGTTTTTTATATTCAAGATTTTCTTCGATATTTTTGGCTTCTTCTAGCTGAGTTCTTATGTTCTCGATGACCTATTGGGCTTCTTCAAAAATGTGAACACTTTCTTTTTGTTTCATCAATTCTTTCTTGAGTGACTTGTTTTCTTCTCTTAGTTCATCTAAAGCACTAATCAATTTTGCTTCATAATTGTCTTCCTTTTCAATTAGTTTTTCTGTCTCATTTCCTTCATGGCATTTTATTTCAAGATGTCCACGTTTTTCATAATTAAAGCAAAACAGCATACCTCTGGTGATTATGTACTCTTCATCTTCTGAATCTGTTTGGCATGGTGAACATAATTCTTCTTGATCGATATCTTCATCTTCTTTGTCATTTTCTGAATCTTCGATGGGTGAAGAATAAATTTCATGTAACTTATCCCAAATCTCTTTGGTTGATGAACATTTACCAACCTTTTCTCTTACCGGATTAGGTAATCCTTCCCAAATGAAATCCATTTATATTTTTTTATTCTAATTCAATTCCCTATTCGCTGCAGTCTTTTCCATTTTTGAACTATCATATCTTGTAACAACTGATAGCCAAATATAATGTCCATGTGCCTGTAAAAATATTTTCGTCTTTCTTCTCCACATCTCATATTTAAAACAATTCAGACCATTAAACATTGGTACTAAATTCTCAGAATAATCCATGATCTCCTTCCAGTGGTTAAATTGTTTCCTGAAGGAACTGGCTCTGATACCAATTGTTGGATTACTGAGAGGGGGGGTGAATCGGCAATAAAGAAATTTAATCCTTTTTCACCATAAAATGCAAGTTTTATATCAATGTAGAATTATCATCCAATAGTTGAACAATAAATAAAAAATAAAAAATGAACAATCACACACATACACAATACACCAGTGTTTTACATGGAAACTCAAAGTAGGAGAAAGCCATGGAATTATTTTTCTTATATGTCTTTAAGAATTACATTAATTGGAAGCACCAACTTCCTTTGTTTTCCAGCTACAACTGGAAGGAGGCTCCAACCCCCTAATTTCTCAGGCTACAACCTAAAGGAAGATCCAACTCCCAAATTCTCTCAATAAAACCAAAAGGAGGCTACGACCCCCTATGTTCTCCGGCTACAACCACCTGTCTTTGCCTCATCCAACCACCCTGACGTAGAAGTAGAATGATGGAACCATTGTCACACTATCACTGTGAGATATACCGATGTAAACATGTACCAATCAACCTGCACCAAGCAACATGTACCAATAACTTGAACCATGCATCAACATGTACCTCAATGATGCAGGAGCATCGCTACCAAAGCACAAGTGTGGAAGACAGTTGGGCGCACTAGCGCATATTTTGAAACATTTTGAATTTCAAAAGATCAATGTATTAATGTAATATATGACAAAGTTTTTTGAGTTATGAATGTATGTAATGATCGGAGGTTGATCCATCGCATAAGATCGATGGGGAATGTATTTTTATTTAATGTGAAGGATCGCAGTACAGATTTGGGGCTTGCGCTCTTATTTGTCTGACTCAATATTTATTGTAATAAGTGATAAGTAGTTGATAGCATTAAATTCCATTTAAGATAGCATAGAGTAGCTGGAGGGAAGGCTCGAAGAGAACCTCTTTGTATAAAGCTTTGTAATATTGTCCAAGTAGAGTTTGTTGATGATCGTTGTTGCTGCGGATAGAGGAGAACTGAGCAGTAGTTGAATATATCTTGTATAGGTTAAGGATTAGTGAAGAACTGTGTATGTATGTATACAAGTTTCAGTTGGATGAATATAACAGAGATATATTGTCCCAAATGTGTGTTGATTATATGTTTATCTGAATGAATGGTAGATTTCTATTATTTTTCAATACTCTGTTATCTTTGTTATTAAATCTACGACTGCAGTTGCTTTGTTACATGTATGAGTCATTGTGAGGTGTAGATAGGTTTCAATCATTTATTTTCATTGAGCGAGTGCAAGGTGTGCATAGTGTCTGCAAGGAGTGCATGACCGAGTCTATTTCGACTCGAAAGCTCAGAAGAGATAATGAAACTCATATGTATGCAAGTAGTGCATCGACGTCCGCAAGGAGTGCGTGATCGAGTTTTTCAGACTCAAAAGCATAGGAAGGATAGCGTGATTTCAGTCATGAGAGATAGAAGCAGTTGGATAATATTCATCGGGAGTGTGAATCCATCCACAAGGAGAAGTTGAGCATGGAGGAATTTTTTGCAAGGCGTTCACAGGTCGAAATATCGACTAAGTGTCGAAGAGATTGTTCAGACGAACAAAGGAAATCGAGGAAGTTAAAGCTCCAGAAGGAGAGCGTAGGAATTCTTCAAGGAGAGAAGTCCTTGAAGTCTTCACTGAAATCCACTAAATGAGAGATTTGTTCTCAGAGGTAGGTGAATGATTCTAGACCATCAGATCTGGTAAAGCTACGAGGAAGGTAGTTGTGGAGTGTTTTGGTACTTCAAAGTTTGGCAAGTTTGGAAACTTGGCAGAAGCGGAGTCATGAAGTCTGAAGTTGTGATTCAATCCTGATTGTTGATCACGGAAGAGCATGTGGCAACGAATTAAGGAGTTTGGGAATCGAAAGACTAGATATTTTTAGGCGGAAGGCCTGGAGTTTCACGAACTCACGAAGTCCAAACCCTAGTGGGGCCGACGTATCTAAGGACACGCATGGTGAAAGTTCGGAACCTCGGAGAAGAGGTCTTCAGGAAATTTGAGGGAAGTATTCAAGATATCCCCGAAGTTCGAACCGCGAAGAGGTAGAACCAGGGTCATAGCCGTGGTCACTTGTGGAAGAAACTTGTGTGTGTGGGTAGAGTAATTTTGGGTGCTCGTAGAGACCTAAGGAGTCACTCTGACTCAGTATTTCAAACGATCCAAGACTCGGAGGTCGAAAATATCTTTGGAGGGAAGGGGGTTTGCGCCAGAGTGGTATCAGAGCAAGTACATAATTGACTTCTGTAGGAAGAGGAGTAAACTGATATCGATGAGAGATATCAAGAGCGTTAGCACAATGCCACCTAGAAGACATGCAAATCCACATGTAGCCAATAGAGCTATGGAAAGGGAAATGAGAGAATTATGTGCAAGGTTAGATGCCATGGAACAACACAAAGGAGAGAACCTGATACTGGAGATGTCAGCGACGTAGAAAATGAAGAATTTGAAGTTGAAGAAGTTGAAGTTGAAGAAGTTGTAGTTGGGGATGTAGTGGAAGAATGGTTGTTGAAAGAGGTTTTCAAATTGGGTTCCAGAGCCAAGATTGGCATCCCTATGTATGAAGGAAATTTAGACACAGAATAATTGCTTGACTGGATACGAGCTATGGACAAGTATTTTGACTATGAGGATGTCGAAGAGGAGAAAAAGGTAAGACATGTTGTCACTAGATTAAAAGGACATGCAGCGCTATGGTGGGATGAACTGTAGGCCGACATAAGGATGGTAGTCAAACTAAAGGAAAAATTCATGCCCAAGGATTACCAGATAAATATGTTCAGGAGGATGCAGAACCTGAGATAGAGAGGATTGACTGTGAAAGAGTACACAGAAGAGTTCTATAAGTTGAACATTAGAGCTGGACAGAGAGAAAGAGATGAAGAGAAAGTTGCCAGATACATTAATGGCTTTAGGTATGATATCTAGGATGAAATCAGTATGCCGACAGTTAGGACAGTAGAGGAAGCATATCAAATGGTGTTGAAGGAAGGAGAGAAGTTGGCTAGGAAGAAGAGTCAACAGAACAGAGGTTGAAGTTTGAACAGAGGCAAGGGAGTTGCCCAAGAGAAATCACAGAAGCCCAAGGATGAGGCGGAGAAACCACATAGTCACTCTGAGAGAGGAGGAAGTTCCCAAGGAAGGAAGAGTGGTGGTAGAAATTCTTTTCCCAGAGTAAGAGGAAGAGGCAGAGGAGGAGAAGTGAAATGTTATGCCTGTGGAAAGACAAGACATATGTCTTGGGATTGTCTTGAGATAAAGAGAGGAGGTGAAGCTCACATCTCAAAAGCACAAAAGTGAGACTCTAAGACAGAAGGTGCAGAGGATGGAATATCCTTGATGATGAAGAAGGTTCCTTTGAAGTAAGAGCTAGAGACTGAAAAACCAATACAAAGGAACAATTTGTTCAGGATAGCTTGCAAAACAAAGAACAGAGTTTGCAAGGTGATAATTTAAAGTGGGAGCACTGACAACTTAGTATCCACAAAGATGGTGGAGAAGCTAGAGTTGGAGATGACTACACATTCGATTTCGTATAAGGTATCATGGTTGCAGAAAGATCATCAGGTAACAGTTACTAAACAAGTCCTGGTTGAATTTAAAATAGGAGGATATAGGGATGAGATTCTATGTGATGTGATTCCTATAGATGTCTATCATGTTTTTTTGGGGAGACCCCAGCAGTATGACATAAATGTTATTCATGATGGGAGGACAAATACCTACACCTTAGAGAAGAACGGTAGAACACACATGTTGATGCCAATTGAGGAAAAGAAGGTGAAAGAGGAAGACAGCGCGAGCATACTTCTCATGAGTGGGAAGGAACTCCTAAATTAAGTAAAGAAGGAGCAGGAGATGTAGTTTTCTATAGTGAGGAAACCGAGAGTTATCCTTACCAGTAGTTCACTAGAAGATTTTCCTGAGGAAGTTAAGGAGTTGTTAGATAATTTTTCTGATATTGTAGTGGATGAGTTTCCAAACTCATTGCCACCTATCAGAAGCATCATCCATCACAATGACTTGATACCAGGAGCAAGCCTACCGAATAAAGCAGCATACAGGTTGACACCTCAAGAGAATGAGGAGGTGAAGAGACAGGTTCAGGATATATTAGACAAAGGATTGGTCAGAGAAATCTTGACTCCATGTGAAATACCAACTGTATTAAGCCCAAAGAAAGATGGAGGGTGGAGAATCTTTACAGACTCGAGATCCATAAAAAATATTACCATCAGATATAGATTCCCATTGCCAAGGATGGATGGCTTGATGGATTGCTTGAGTCGAGCCAACTATTTTTCAAAAATATATTTGAAAAGTGGATACCACCAGATCAGGATGAGAGACGGTGATGAGTGGAAAATAGCATTCAAGGTGAATGAGGGGTTGTATGAATGGCTTGTTATGTTGTTTGACTTAACGAATTCCCCAAGTACTTTTATGATGTTGATGAATGAAGTGTTGAAGGATTTCATTGGTAAGTTTGTGATTGTATATCTGGATGATATACTAGTATTTATCAAGACTAAGGAGGAACACTTGAGACATTTGACATTGGTGATGAGGAGGTTGCAGCAAGAGAAGTTGTTGATTAATCTAAAAAATTCCTCTTTCATGAAGTCAGAACTCATTTACTTGGGTTTTTCCATTTCTTCAAATGAGTTGAAGATGGATCCTGAAAAGGTGAGAGAAGTCAGAGAATGGTCGTCACCAAAGAGTATCTTTTAGGTAAGAAGTTTCCATGGGTTAGCAAGTTACCATCAGAAGTTTATCAGAAATTTTAGTGGGATTAGTGCTCAAATGACGGATATAGTGAAGAAAAGACACAAGTCTTTCAAATGGACAAAAGAGGCTAAGACGAGCTTCAACATATTGAAGGAGAAGATAACTGAACAAACGATTCTAGTTTTGTTTTATTTTGGAAAGACATTTCAGGTAAGATGCGATGTGAGTGGAGTTGAAATTGGAGTGGTCTTAAGCCAAGACAACAAACCTTTTGCATATTTCAGCGAGAAGCTAAATGAAGCCAAAAGGAATTACTCCACATATGACAAGGAGTTCTATGCCATAATTCAACCCTTGAAGAAATGGAGACATTATCTCGTACCAAAGGAGTTTGTTTTGTATAGCGATAATCACGCCTTACAATTCATAACTAGACAGGAGAAGTTAAACCAGAGACATGCTAGGTGGATAGATTTTATGCAAAATTTCAATTTTGTCATTAAACATATTTCTGAAAATGATAACAAGTTTGTTGATGCATTAAGTAGGAGAATTTTGATTCGGCGGGAATTTCAAGTCAATACCTTAATGTTTGACCACCTTAAGGAAATTTACCACAGTGATCCAGACTTGGAGAAGCATATGAAGCATGTGTGAATCTTATGCTCAGAGATAGAAGCTAGTGGGCCAAATATATAATTCAGGATGGGTTGTTGTTCAAAGGATGCCAGTTGTGCATACCAAGATGCTCGATGAGGGAGAATTTGCTAAAGGAAAAGCATAATGGAGTTCTAGCCGAACACTTCGGACATGAAAAAACATTTGTTCAATTAGCCAGTTCATATTATTGGTCAGGTATGAGAGTGGAGGTGAAGGAATTTGTGAGAAACTACAAGATTTGTCAGTATTCTAAGGGGAAGAAGCAGAACATTGGGTTGTATCATCCATTTCCTATTCCAAATAGGCCTTGGGATGCAATAAGCATGGATTTTATGTTGGGATTTCCAAGAACACAAAGAGGAAGTGATTCCATATTTGTGGTGGTGGACAGATTTTCGAAGATGGCACACTTTATCCCATGTCAGAAGACTAGTGATGCAACACATGTTGCAAATTTATTTTTCAAATAAGTTGTGAGACTCCATGGGTTGCCCAGGAGTATAGTTTTAGACAGGGATACCAAATTTGTTGGTCATTTCTGGAGGACGTTGTGGAAAAATTTGGGGACAGAGCTATCTTTTAGTTCTGCATATCATCCACAAATGGATGGACAGACCGAAGTGGTGAATAGGAGCCTAGGAGATTTGCTGAGGAGTTTGGTCACTGAACACCATAGTCAGTGGGATCAGATTCTAGCACAAGTCGAGCTTGCATATAATGACTCAATGAACAAGAGAACTGGGAAGAGTCCATTTCAAATAGTTTATGGGATGAATCTGAGAGGAGTATTGGAGTTAAGAGATCTAAAGAAAAGTGAGTTTAGAAGTGCAAGAGATGAATATTTTGCTGCAGAGATGCATGAACTTTTCAATCAAATCAAGGAACAATTGAAGAAGAGCAGCAGTGAATACAAGTGCAAAGTTGATCAACACACGAGGAAACTTGAATTTGAAGTTGGAGATCAAGTTCTAGCACATTTAAGGAAATAAATATT
This sequence comes from Picea engelmannii, assembly GCA_009831015.1. Classification (NCBI taxonomy): domain Eukaryota; kingdom Viridiplantae; phylum Streptophyta; class Pinopsida; order Pinales; family Pinaceae; genus Picea; species Picea engelmannii. The sequence goes on from ML776795.1 coordinate 50,878, forward strand.
CGCGGGGGGAACATACAATAATCTAAACTTGAAAAAAATAGGGCCATGTAAAATCCTGAGGAGGTTTGGCGAGAATGCTTATGAATTGGAAATGCCAGAATATGTGGTTATATCGCCCATATTCAACATTGCAAAACTATATGCTTACAGGGAGGATGGAGATGAAATATCTGAAGATCCAGGGAGGATTTAGTGGGAGAAACAGATGCATATAACAAAGAATTCACAGATGGAAAATATCATAGATCGGCGTGTTGGTAAGAAGACCATAAGGAAGACGTATTTTGAATACTTGGTAAAGTGGAAAGGATGACTAGTAGAAGATGCCAATTGGGTTGGTGAAGAAGAGATCCAGAAGCATGGAAAATCGGTGGAGGACCTCATGGACAGGAGTCCATGAATTTTTCATCCAAGGGAGTATGATGCAGGAGCATTGCTAACAAGCACAAGCGTGGAAGATAGTTGGGCGCACTGGCGCATATTTTGAAACATTTTGAATTTCAAAAGATCAATGTATTAATGTAATATCTGACAAATGTTTTTTATTTATGAATGTCTTTAATGATTGGAGGCTGAGCCATCACGTAAGATCGATGGGGAATGTATTTTTATTTAATGTGAAGGATCGCAATATATATTTGGGGCTTGCACTCTTATCTGTCCAACTCGATATTTATTGTAATAAGTGTTAAGTATTTGATAGAATTCAATTCCATTTAAGATAGCATAGAGTAGCTGGAGGGAAGGCTCGAAGAGCACCTCTTTGTATAAAGATTTGTAATATTGTCCAAGTAGAGTTTGTTGATGATCGTTGTTTCTACGGATAGAGGAGAACTGAGCAGTAGTTGAATCTATCTTGTATAGGTTAAGGAGTAGTGAAGAATAGTGTATGTATGTATACAAGTTTCAGTTGGATGAATATAATAGAGATATATTGTCCCAAATGTGTGTTGATTATGTGTCTATCTGAATGAATGGTAGAGTTTTGTTATTTTTCATTACTATATTATCTATGTTCTTAAATCTACGACTGCATTTTCTTTGTAAAATGTATGAGTCAGGGTAGATAGGTTTCAATCGTTTATTTTCATTAAGAGAGTGCAAGGTGTGAATAGTGTCCGCAAGCAGTGCGTGACCGAGTTTGTTTCTAATCGAAAGCTCGGAAGAGATAGTGAAACTCATATGTATGCAAGGAGTGCATTGACGTCTGCAAGGAGTGCGTGATCGAGGTTTTAGGCTCGAAATATCAGGAAGGATAGCGTGATTTCAGTCATGGGAGACAAAAGAAGTTGGAGAATAGTTTTTGAGAGTGTGAAGCCATCCACAAGGATAATTTGAGCATGGAGGAAATATTTTGCAAGGCGTGCACAGATCAAAATCTCGACTAAGTGTCGAATATATTGTTCAAAGGAACAAAGGAAATCGAGGAAGTTAAAGCTCAGAAAGGAGAGCGGTAGAATTCTTCAAGGAGAGAAGTCCCTGAAGTCCTCACTGAAAGTCAGTGAATGAGAGATTCGTTCTTCGAGGAAGGTGAACGATTCTAGACCATGCGATATGGTAAATCTACGAGGAAGGAAGTTCTGGAGTGTTTCGATACTTTGGAGTTCGTCAAGTTTGGAAACTTGGCAAAATCAGAGTCCTGAAGTCTGAAGTCGTGATTCAATCCTGACCGTTGATCACAGAAGATCACATGGCAACAAATTAAGGAGTTTGGGAATCGAAAGACCGGATATTTGTGGGCGGAAGGCCTAGAGTTTGACGAAGTCGTGAAGTCTGAACCCTAGTGGGGTCGATGGATCTGAGGAGACGCGTGGAGAAATTTCAGAACCTCGTAGAAGAGCAGTTCAGGAAAGTTGAGGAAATGATTCAGTATATCCCTGGAGTCCAAACCATGAAGAGGTAGACCCACGGTCATAGCCGTGGTCACTTGCGGAAGAAACATGTGTGTGTGGGTAGAGTAAGTTTGGGTGCTCGTAGAGACCGAAGGAGTCGCTCTGACTCGGTATTTCAAATGATCCAAGACTAGGAGGTCAAGTATCCCTTTGGAGGGAAGGGAGTTTGTGCCACTCAACATGTGATCAACATGTACCATAAACAAGTGCGTCAACCATGCACCAACCTGTACCAAACAACTTGTAATCAACATGTACCATAAACAAGTGCATCAACCATGCACCAACCTGTACCTCAACCTGTACCATGAACAAGTGCATCAACCATGCACCAAACCTATACAAATAACATGTCACAACAACCTATCCAAACAATCTATCACAACAACCTGTCTCATCAATATTATCAACCAAATCATATCTACTCACCAAGACAACTCTCAAATATGTGCATCAACCAAGCATAACACAACAACCCATAATCATCACCAATATCAATATGTGCTTCTAATAATATACTAATACAAGTATGCTACATCATCCATAAACCATGTGTCAACAATACTACTAAGAAGTGCCCCCAACCATGTACCAAGTATGTACCAATCATGTATCAACTACTCATCAATATGTACCACTGAATTTGGATTTGTTATGAATAAGTTATGTCGTTTTTACCTAAAACACTTGTTTTAGACTAGTTTCAGGACTAGCCACAAACCCTATTTTCCACGGAGTGTAACTCCAAAAATACAATGACCAAAAATATGAAATTTGTACCACATCTACTTGGACATGTTTCTCCAATGGCCTCCCAATTTCACGGTCTGAATAATTCTAGAAAATAAATTATTGCGAAAAATGGTGAGATGACCCGTAAATAACATACGTTAGAAAGCATCATCAAAAGAATTTATCCTCCCTTGAATTTCGGCCTTCTTTACTTCATCGTCCTTCTGAAATTTGGCTTAGATATCCTTTGTTTACCTCAGTCACCTGTAGATATTCAATATTCTCAAGTGTGATTAAAGTGAGAGATCATTTACTCTTATTTATACTTTCATGTAGCTTCCTCAGGGGGTTACCTTTTAACCATCTTAACCCACTTTCCTTATTTTAGGGTTAACCCACTTCTAACCACTTGTCCAATTAGTAATTTCTCCATTAAATTTATTATTTAAATAATTTATTTTGTATCCACTTTGACTTATATTACACTC
>ML776795.1:65908-78457 GCA_009831015.1 Picea engelmannii
AAGACTTTATTTCATTAATCACAAATGACTGAAATATGCTTACAGACAGAATGAAAATAAACTAGCTAGGGCGCTGGTAGCTTATCTCTGAGAAGAGATGTGGCTGCTACTCGCATCCGTGAGAAGATGATTACAATGAGGCTGTAGAGGCCTTTTTACAATAGAAGAGAATGCCAAAAGTCATAAACATCCAAAAACCTAACCCTAGGAGATGAAGCGCCAAAAGTCACGTGGGACCCGTTTGGGTAAGTTAGTACATCAACTTCCCGGGGTCGTAACTTTTGCATACGATCTCCGTTTTAGGCGTGTGATGGCTCGTTGGAAAGGTATCGTCGAGGAGATTCATTTTGGGGCCTCAATTATTCCTTCGGATATCATTGAGAACCTCGATCTCAAAAAACCTTCATTTAGGCCCTCAAAATGGCCCCGGAAGTTAAAACCTGCTAAAAACAGTAAATTGCCAAAATTGCCAGAAAACTGTTTTGAGCCAGTCGGAAAAGGTGGGTGGCCACCAATATCCACCTGGATCAATTCCTATGATAAAATCTCAGGAGGGTTAGCAAACGCATGAAGATCAAAGCTCATAAGAGATGGCGCAATGAATTTCAGAAGAAATGTTGGACGACCAGTCAAACGATATATAATGACTGATGTCAAATGGAGATTAAAGCTCAATAGAATTAACGAATGAATATAAAAAGCTCAGAAGAGATGTCACGAGAAAACTCAAATCAAATCGTGATTGTCGGATGTGCAATCGCCAGATCAACGACAGGGGTGAATTGAGATCAAAAGGAGAATTAAATATCACGCTTGTTCCAATCCCGCAATTATTCAGGACCATCCAATCTTATACCTTCAAAGATCAACGATTGTGGTTGACTAACCAACATCTCACAAATTCCAATTGCAAATTTTGGGTGACGAGTTAAATCAATCGTAAGTTGTATCTCCGAAATCATTCTTGATCGTGGATCTTCTTGGAGTGTCTTCACAACCGTTGGATCACATTTCAGTGGAAGGATAAGATAAGATGAAAGGGATGAGAGTTCGTTTATCCGAAATCCCGTCAATTGTCGGATTAAAATTAAGTGAAAGGGAAGGATAAGAATAAAGGTTGAGTTCTCGAATATGCGAAATCATGTTAGTCGTCAGATCATTTTTTAGTGGAAGGATAGGATAAGCTAGAAGAGATGCATCACAGATAGATCGAGTTGTTGATCTAAAACCATGATCAATGAACAACATTTAGTTCGAGTTAAAAGTTGTGAGGAGGTTACACTTTGGGGAATATCACTTTGGAAGAGTTGGGAACTAGAGAAGTCGAATTACCCGAAGTCACGAAGGCCGAAATGAATAAGGACCGTTAGATCTCGAAAATACATGATAACCGTCGGATCAGGATGATGGTCAACTTTTGCGTTGACCACTTTGGCGAAATGAATTTGAGAACATTTAAAATCACCCGAAGGCTGAAGTTTCGAAGCCACGAGGTTAAGACACGTAGCACTCATATTGAGATCCTACGTCATCAATATTTAGTCAACCACGCCAGCAAGGACATATGGCAGAACATGTCAGTAACTATACATGGTTGACCACGTCAGAAGATCATGTTAGCAAAGGGCATATGGGAGACCACGTCAGCAAGGATACGAGTCGTCCGATCTAAAAGATCACTTCAGATCATTCTCGACCATCGATCATATTACAGTGAAAGATTGAGATTTGAAATCTCCTAATTCCGGAGACTCGAAGGAGATCTCGACCATCGATCTAATGTTGGGTGTATTCCCGACCGTTGATCTATTACAGTGGAAGGATTGTGTAAGATGAAATGTTAACCGACAGCAAGCGATCTCCATTGTATTATGACTTAACACAGCAGGTGATCACTCTGGAGGAAAGAAGGTGTTGAGATTTGAAATCTTCGAAGTCCGAAGACCCAGAGTAAATGGTTTCCATCCAACTCAATGCTTGATTAAGTCTTGGACGTTAGATTAAGCCTTGTAAAGAATCAAATATGATGATTGATACATTTCCGCGAAATAGACATAAATCGTTCAATCTGTTTGGGAGATTTGATTCGGAAGTTTTGAAAGGTTTCAAATCCAGAAGTTCTGAAGGGCTAAATTCTATCAGTTGTCCATCTCATCAGAAGATTGGATCATAACCGTTGATGTGATAAGTGCTCAAGAACTTATGGCCTAGTGTTTGGTCACCATTGTTGGTCATATGATATAGGGGATCTAAATGACAACATAATACCTCATTGTGATTGCTAAGCCCATGGTTTTGTAATGCTTGGTCACATGTAATGGTTTGAAGGAAGTGCCTCCGTAGAATTTGGTCTCTGTGAAAATAACAGATATTCGGGATCAATTCTAAAGGATGAAATTGATCCATATATGTGATCAATTTCTAAAAATCCTTCACGATAAAAATGTTAAAACAGTGATTATGGTTAAGTTAAATGAAGAGGTGTGATGCTCCAAATAAAGGGACATTGTGTATAACACTCATGTTGTTTTGTAGAATATATAAACAAGAAAGAAAGGGTCTCTGCACTCCAGATCAGAAGATCAAGAGATGAAGCAGATTCCAGAAAGAAAAGTTGAATATACTTATGTATTAAGGGTGGTTGGGTGGTGCAAGGGTAGGTTGGTGCCTGCAGAGGGAGTTGGTACTTCCTTGTCAGTTGTAGCTGACTAAACAGGGAGTTGTAGCCTCCTACCAATTGGTGTTGGTAAACTAGGGTGTGGGTGCATCATGATCAGTTGGTGTTGATCAAAAAGGAAGAATATATTCCTTCTATGTAACATTTAAAACAAATTTTGCAGTTAATAGAAAAGAGTTTGTGGTTTTCCCAATTGGGTTCCACGATAAAATATTGTGTTAAAATTATGTTTTCATTAATAAATGAAAAATTGATATAATTTTTGTGTCACTGATTCACCCCCCCCCCCCTCTCAGTGAAAGTATTTGATCATTCAAAGACTATTAATGATCAAATCCTATCAAGAAACTTAAATTGTTTACCCTAAGTAAATTTTGAACAATGGATCGATGGATTGTTCTAAGAAATCAAATGAAAACCCTACTTTAAGCAAGTTAACTTAATCATTACAATGAGAAAAAGAAAACTATCTATTTAATCTATTTAATGAACACTAGCAACAACAAACTAATCTAATTAACCTATTCAAATTCAATGAACAGCAACAAGTAAGCAAATGAACAAGCAAGCAACTATCCTATTAAAACAAATAAACAAGCAAGCAAATACCCTATTCAAACTAACCTATGGAAACATATGCAGCAAGTAAACTAATAATCAATCGACTAACTAACCTATGGTAACTTCTACAGCAAGTAAACTAATCAAAATTATTCAACAAGTAACTAATCAAACTAATAAGCAAGTGAACTTTATTCTTAAGTTAAACTTCATAATTACTTCTAATTTATGAAAGGAAATCTTAATCTATTAAATTCAAAGCATCATGACAATAAAATTAATCAACAACTACTCTTTAATCTACAATAAGAAACTATTCTTTAATCTACCAAAGCAAGAAAACTATTCTCTAATCTATAAAAGCAAGAAAACTTCAAATATAGTGTCGATGGTTATTGTTGGCACGGGGGCATACCGAGGGTTCAACGCTTCAACAGTGCACCAAAAAAACCCTAACTATCAGCCCTTTCAGCAACACCTGCGAAGCAGATGAAGTCTCACCCGAGGTAGAGGCAGGGGTGGTTGCAGGACTCCAGTGTCTGAAACCTTAGCTAGGACACATATCTGTGATTCTAACACCTTAAGAGATCACTTAGACGTTATAGTTCATTAGTATTTAACCTTTTTTTACAGCGCAGATAAACCCTAATTAAAGAGCAGCATAGTATTCATCCAGATCTAATATATTCAAGCACTAAGCATATCAACATAGATCAGATAGAGCATCTTATTCACATCATTAGGCACTAAGCTATCATATCCATCTAAGCATACATTGTTACACTAAGTATTAATCATATAAACAGTAAAACATTCACAATGCACAAAGCAACCACAACACAGGATATACGTGGTTCACCCCCAGCCTGGGGCTACGTCCACCAACTCTTCTCTTCTTTATTATCTTCGGTCAAGATTCTTACAGGCACATAACATCAAGATCTTAATCTGCAGAAGATAGGAGATCTGCGCACACCTCGCCATATCCTCCTTCCCTGAGCTAGGTTACAGAAAAATGCCTTTACAAAATTTCTACAGTCACTTTCACTTAGAATTTCAAGCTTCACACAGTATGCACAAAGCATGTACAACTATCACTTGCACTTAGCACATCATCACATAGATGTCTATATCATCAGTCACGTGCCTCTTCTTACATCACCTACACATCTATTTATACATTTCAAATTGGGCCTAAACATGGGTAAACCCATAGGCCGACATCCCCATACCCATTACATAAGACCAAAACCCAAAAATCCCTAAACAAAGGTTGATATTCTGCGATCTCTGCTTCGACTTGCGCTCCACTTTCGACATCATGTCGAAGTCCCAAAATAGGTCAAACCTGACCAAGGATCTACAAAACTTGGTCAAGGGCCAACAGGCCCCCAACACTCACGTGTGACTCATCCCAAGTCACTCTTCTTTGGTTAATTCTGCCTCAAAAGCCTCAATCTTGGCTCGAGATGCTTCGACCTGTTGTTGTGCCAAGGCCTCCTGCTCGGCGAACTCCTGAAGAACTACCTCATTCATAGGTCCTTCCAAGCATTTCTCAACTGTAGTGACTACTTTCTCTAGTTCTTCTCCTCGTCCTTCAATCTCCTCAAACAGTTGACAAGCTACATCCTGGACTGGTTGGAGCATCTGATTCACTTACATGACTTTTCTTTGTATGGCTTGGACTTTATTTTGAACAGTGTGTTCATCCTGTGATCTTTTCATTCTTTCAACTGTAGGCAAGAGCTTCAACTGTGAATGCACCGTTGTTTCTTGCTGCTTTGCCTCATAGAGTTGGGACTCTAATTTTTTTAGTTCAGGGTCCTTAGTAAGTCATTCATAAGTCTGTGCACTGCGATCACTGAGTTGTTTACATTCCATGGCGAAGGTATTGATTCTCTCAACTACGCTCAGAGCATTTGCTTCTCTTTGATCTCATACATCTTGCGGAGTGCTTGGCACTAACTGTAGCTCTAGATATATTATTCTATGTTGAAGTTGTTGAATGGCTTCAGCGAGCTTCGCTACTTAATGCTCTACTGGGTCTTCCTCCTTTTTCTCTAAGCTTGTCACAGAGCGGAGTGCTCTGTTGACTGCTTCTTTTACTCCAACCTGCTCGGTGAGCAGTTGTTCCTTCTCTCGTTGGATTTGTGCTTTCTCATCTTCCAATTTTGACTAGAGGGCAGCCTTCTCCTACTGTGCAATCCTCCATTTCTCTATTACTTCCTCTTGTGCTTGATTTAGGGCCATTGTGGCCTATTCTTTTTCGTGTTGTGCGCAATGAAGGAGAGCTTCGGTTGCATCATCTATTCTATGGAATTGGGTAGGCTCATCTCCCAACTTTGGTTCTTCTGATGGTGGGGTCATGGTGGACACTGCGCGGCTGGAGTGAAGGGCATGTTGTAACCCTCTGAGTTATGCCTCAATTCTATCATACATGGCTACGTTTTTGGCTTCAGTGTTCTGCAAGAGGTCCTGCGAGGCATCTGATATGGCTGTGATGATGAAGTTGAAGTCATCGAGCATGAGTACAATCTGCAGCTTAGTCTTAGTAGCTTTAGACTTCTTCTGGGAAGTAGGTTTCATGGGGGAAACCTTCCTTTTCTTATTTCGATCAGTCTCATGAACGGGATCCCTAGGCGGTGTTACTACACCTTTCTTCTGTTGATCTTCTTTCCCATTGCTCTCTTCTTTATCTACTTCATCGTTACCTCCTCCTCCAGGTGATTCTGAAGTAGTTTCTTCTAATTCACTGCTCAGGTTTTGTACCTCTTCTATATTCTTCCTTCTACTAGTTCCAGGTGTGTCATGTGCTTCGCGAGTGGCCTCCAAGATTTCGATTTGTTCAGGATCGGACAATTATGCAGGGTCAACAGGGATAAGGAGCTCTGTAGGACAGGCCTTATTTATCTCTTCTAGGTCCTCTTATATGAGCTTATAGTATGCCTGAAGCTCTTCTTTACTCTAGTCTACACACGCAGTGATGTAAATGAAGTGTTGATATGCGCGGAACTTCATAAGTGGCCTAAACTGGTGTAGAGTGTTCGGTGTCATATGAGGGATATCTTTAATGGCCCTCTTTAACTGGAGATAGTATGTATGGAATATCGCGTTCGACTATCGTTGTTTTCCCATATCGCTCAAATACCAGAGTGTAGTGAACTTCGGAGCAAGTGGCTCGAACGGCTCAACGTCGGGGAAGGTTGCACCTTCCGGCATCTCCCAAGATGTAAATGTGATGAGGATAAGGATCCATCTAAAGTGGAACTCATAGCCCTGATCCTAAGCTTCGGGGCAATCCAATTCTAACTAGTTGACTAAGTACTTTTCCCAATTCATCTGTATTCCTTCTACGCATTTCCTAATGATGTCAACAACGGACCCTGTGACCTGTGTAGGTATGTTCTTTCTCACTAGCTTCCCTGCGATTAGCTGGAAGGCCAGGCACACTATGTTATTCTGGATGGAAGCTACCTTGTAGCCTCGCATCCCCTTTTCTACATCGCCATATGTATCTTTAATCCTCTGTGCTAGTGTGTAGTCTACAACCTTCCCTGGGTAGAAGTCTTACAGGTCTGGTCCCTGCATGCTCAATCCAGTAATCCTATGGATCAGCGTTGGGTCAACAGTGATGCGTTTGTCTAGCCACAGATAGCCGCCATGGTAGCAGAACAGCGGGAGCTTAATGCACGCGTTAACTTCCTGGTGCCTTCCAAAATGTGGTATCTTCATTACGTTCAGGACAGTGGACTTTGTGAGGTTCATAGTCCATGGTTGGGGGATTATCCTCGATTTATTCCCCTTCATCTTAGTCAAGTACCTGTGAGGGGAGAGCATTTTGTGGTTCTTGTGATCCCCTAGGTTGAAGTCATTGAATTTTAATGACATTATCTTGTCTAGTTGGGTTCGAACTACACGTATCCCCTTCGGGAGGTACGCAGTAACCAGGGTGTAATCGAAGTCCCTTGGGACACTGTCACGACTCGCCGCATCGGCCAGGGGTAGGATGTAGTTGGGTAGGATAGATGGGATCAACTTTGCATTCACCAAGTCATCTTGATGCTTGGTTCTTTTCTCGGTTGTGGCTTGGGATGGTCCAGATCTATGAGCAGTCGACGGAGAGGCTTGCACTCCTCTCTTCGATGAAGCTTGAATCCCTACAGACATGTTTTTTTTTTCCATTAAATCGATTAGAACTTCTTCAACCGACTTCTCTATGGCGCTGAGTTTGTCCAACATGCATTCTCTCGATCAGAGAACTCAGGTCGATGAATGAATGCTCAATGTAATAGAACATGTGTCGATCTCATTAAACACATCACGGTAGCAATGCTTTCTTTTGTTGGCTCAGATACAATTCACGAAAGTGTTCTCAGTGCAACATTCTATGGACTAAGTAGATAGTGAGGTAATGGACCTCTCCAATAGGCGAGAATCCTTCATCAATGCAGTTTTGTTCGTTATGGCGCGGTCCCAATGGTTTGATGGAAAGATTTTTGTCCATAATTGTTGTGCAAATCGTTCAGGAGCATTGGTCTAACGGTCATAATGCCTCCAACGGTCATATTGCTCTACCATGGCCAAGTGTCAATTTGCGTTGTTCTGATATCCCGACGAATTTCCAATTTTTCAAACCTTCCTTCTGTGAAGTTCCCTCCTATAACTTTTCTAGATTTGCCTTCTTCTTGCTGAGATTTCTAGCCTTCTTCCCTGTGATATGTGTTACTAGGTTCATCTTCCCATTCTGATTCTTATCTGTAGTCAACATAGTAACTTCACGCTCTTGAGATTCTTTCATAGGGTTAGAGAGTATTACTTTTTCTCTATCTGAGGTAGGTTCTCTTCTCTTCTGTACAGAAAATTATTGTAAGTCTTCCTAGGTTCTTTCATATTCGACATCTAGATAGCTAGTCCTCAATAGATTTGACTGGTCCTCTTATTCTCTTAGTAAGTGTGTTATCCTCTTCATCATGAATTCTCTTAGTTCTTGCTTCTTCTGTTCTAGGGCTTCCTCTTCTTTTCTTCTAGTCTGATCCTTCTCAATCCAGGTTTTTCCTAGTAACATAGCAAATGGGGTGTTGCTCTCAATAAATTTAACAACCTCAAAATCTTCCTCTATCGAAATTACATGAGCACTCATAGATATCTGGGTAAGTCTTCCACATAGGGTTATCAACTTTCCTCTAAACAATCTTATTCCTCCTAATGAAGGACTCATAAGAGGATCTCCTAAAATTTCCCAGGTTCTTTTTGTCATGATATTCACCTATGTTTCTTCATCCAGAACACAGCCAATGTCGAAGTCTTCTATTATTTTTTCTATGCACTCTTTTTCTTTGAAGATATCTGATAAGTTGATATTTTTGTGATCATTCAGGGTTTCTTTCATTTGTAATAATACATTCTCTTATTCTCTCTGGGGTTCTATCATGGTCTTAGTTTCCTAGCCTTCCTCATGGTTTTCTGGTCTCATGTTCATTCTTTCAATCTTAGCAATCATTCTATGGAAATCCAAAACTTCATGGTCCATATATTTACAACAAAGGGAAGTAGGACCTCTACCAGGGAATTCCTTAGCAATATGTCCCGGTCTTCTGCAACTATATCTAAGATTTAATCCTGTATTTCTCTTGAACAATCCCCAACCTTTCCTGTACTGTGCACTAGGATCATAGTAACTAACCGGCAAAAAATTCTTTCTAGGATCCTGCATCCATTTGTTTGTCCAAATATTCTTTCTATGCATAAGAATAACATACCTTTCATTATTTATATCAGATCTATTCATATCAAATCTTATTTCTTCTAACTGTGCCCTAGTTTTCAAGCTAGGACAAAATTTATCAAACATACCTAGATCCATACTTTTGAAACAAAAATTTCCACTTATATTACTTTTATCAAAGCACAAATCTTTCAGATCTTGCCTCTTTTAATAAAAAAGTTTCACTGATCTTACCTATTTTCTTCAGATATGCCTCCTTTCTTAGCACAGAGCTTCACAATCAAGTAGGATATTGTGCACTAGGGAAACATATCTACGCACAGAGCTTTCTCTTTTCTTCAGTTCCCAACAATCACAGTTTCAGGTCCTGGCAACAAAACCATTTGTTGGCACAGGGATAGACCCAGGGTTCAACGCTTCAACAATGTACCAACAAAACCCTAACTACCAGCCCTTTAGGCAACATCTGTGAAGCAGATGAAGTCTTACCCGAGGTAGAGGCAGGGGTGGTTGTAGGAATCCATTGTATTTAACCTTAGCTAGGACACAGATGTGTGATTGTAACACCTTAACAGAGCACTTAGCAATTATAGTTCATTAGTCTTTAACCTTTATTTACGGCACAAATAAACTCTAATTACAAAGCAGTGCAGTATTCATCCAGATTTAATATATTCAATCACTAAGAATATCAACATAGATCATATCTAGAATCTTATTCACATCATTAGGCACTAAGCTATCATATTCATCTAAGCATACATCATTACACTGAGCAGTAATCATATAAATAGTAAAACATTCACAATGCACAAAGCAACCACAACACAGGATATATGAGGTTCACCCCCACCCTAGGGCTACGTCCACCAACTCTTCTCTTCTTTATTATCTTTGCTCAATATTATTACAGGCACATGGCATCAAGATCCTACTCTACAAAAGACAGGAGATATGCGCGCACCTCGCCAGATCCTCCTTCCCTGAGCTAGGTTACAGCACAACGCCTTTACACAATTTCTACAGTCACTTGCACTTAACCTTTCAAGCTTCACACAGTATGCACAAAGCATATACAATTATCACTTGCACTTAGCACATCATCACACAGATGTCTATATCATCCTTTGTGTGCCTCTTCTTACATCACCTAGACATCTATTTATACATTGCAAAATGGGTCTAAACATGGGTAAACCCATGGGCCGACATCCCCATACCTGTTACATAAGCCCAAAACCCAAAAATCCCTAAAAAGGGGTCGAGATTATGCGATCTCTGATTTGAATTGCACTCCACCTTCGACAGCCTGTTGAATTCCCAAAATAGGTCAAACCTAACCAAGGATCTCCAAAACTTGGTCAAGGGCCAACAATTATGTCTCTGGTGCCTTATGATATCATGATGGAATTTGAAAACTAATGATAACTCAAGAGGGATAAACTCAATATTAACTTCTATAGAAAAGTGAAAGGTATGAATTAGGAAATCTAATGAGAACTTGGCCATTATAGAAGAAACATCAACTACCCTAAAAATCCATGTGATTCTTCAATTCATGCATTAATCATCAACAATATAAAAACACTATTCTATTTAATTCAATTGCATTCTATGCTAATGTAAGCAAATTCATACTACTAGAGATTAAGAACTAAATTCAAAAGTAAACATCGAATTGAAATTGCAATCTAGATCTATAATGGAAATTGCATGAAGTAAACTAAACTAATCCTATTTTAACAATTTAAATTGCAAATGGAAATACTCATAAAAACATAATTCAAATCTCATTTCTATTTCAGCATATGACAAGAGAATTAATAAGCAAACTAAATAGAAAATTAGATAAGCAAACTAAATAGAAACTAAATAAGAAAACTATGAATCAAAAATAAAACTAACATTTATCCATCCACTGAAACTTTGCCAAAGAAACTATTAAATCTATACTTTGTTTTGACTATTATTTAACATCTAATTATCCTATTTCAGTATGCATAAATTCTAACTATCATCTAATCACACAGGGTTTAGTGGCTTAAGCTTAAGCTTGTTTCATATTTAATTAAAGAGGCATGGCATATTAACACTATCATTCATAAGCAACCTACAACAAGAAACTGAAACAATTAAACTATAAACAACAATTACACAGTAAGTAAAATGATAAAAACACATGTACAGGAAACAAAAGAAATGATAATTGCATAAATCAAGTACACTAACTAACTAAATATTCACCCATACCACTGGTGGGCCCCCAAGCAAGTCGTGGCTACTCCTCAATAGTGAATCATGAGCTCAAGCAACACAATTTCAACATTTAAATTAAAAAAAACATGGCTTTACATAAGTTTGTGAAAATGTCTTAAAACAACAAAAATGATGCTAGCTTCTGCACTTAACAATCCTTAGCTTAGTTATTTGTCTAACCAGTGTTGTGGTATTTATAGAGGTTACAAGCTAAGAGGTTGACCATTGGAAGGGTTGACCTCCTCTAAAAACAGTAAATTACACTTAATGTGTTTTAACCGTCTGTGGCTTCTAGAAACTAAGCGAGTCAATAAATGCCCAGTATAACAACCCAATCCAAGTTGTCAGAAGCTCAGTAGCTATAGGCCACGAGCACAAGAAAAACCCATGTCACCCATTTTCCCATCACTGGCCGCCAATATAACAACCGCCAACTCACCCATGGTTTTAGTACAGGATGGAGTGTCGAACATAGTGTTGGATGGAGTACCGGATGACGAATTGAAAACCACGAACTTCTCTCAATCCATTCATAATTTCAGGAAACGACCTACGTGGGACCTAATTGGGCATATTATGCACAAAATCCATGTTCTTGATTTTTCAGATTTCACTTCATGCTCCCACAAATTAATATTTAAGTTAGCTGCCTATAATAGTCGGATGAAGTACCGGATGAGCTGCTGGATGGAAAAACGTCATGCGATTTTGCCCTGTGACACAAATATCATGCATTAGCTCCTTGTAATCATTAAATCATGCTGAATTAAACTTAAAACCATTACAAAACATCAATTATACATACCTCGTATAAGTTATAGAGATTTGATATAAGAATCCTTCAAAACTTCTTCAAAATAGTAAAATACACACATAATACCGAACAAAAAGGATCTAATCATCATCATTTATTTAACCATATCACGAGCCCAATAGTATTTCATGAAATACTAATTTTCAATTGTTTTGTTGCAGAAAAGAAAAACAAATAGAATCCATTCAACATATAAGACGGGATGATGAGGAATAAAAGAGTTGATCACAAATTTTGTGAGCATTTATGTTTTCAGTCTTTCTTAATATTTCATGTTTTTTGTGATCTTTATATAGAAATAATTACTTTACACTTGTCCATGGATGTCTTCTACTAGGTTGTAGCATACAAAGAGGAGTCAACCCATGAATTGATAAACATTGGGTTAAGTATGGGTTGTGAGTATATGTTGAAGAATGAAAGTTTAATTGAACAATTTGTAAGTAGCTATGTTGTTTAAGTTCCTTTGTTTTATGATTAATAAAAAATAAGAAAATTTTATATTGATTATATTGT
>ML776795.1:150228-200744 GCA_009831015.1 Picea engelmannii
TAATATATCCTCAAGTGATGACTAATGATTTAGTTAAGATTGCCTAGCCTAGTCATCATGCATGATTTTAGGATCTAGAGAAAATCTCTCTATGAGGTGGCATCACCCATTGTAATATAAATATGTAACATTGGAGTGAATAAAATTAAGTGTTGGCTAGTGAGCCTTTTTTGCCATGTTGTTTTTCTTCTTTATGATTTACCATGATCTGGATGGGTTGGATGGTTGGGTTATTTTAAAGAGTTATTTTGTGGGTTTTTGTTTCTTACTCTTTTCTTATGTTTTTGTTGGCCCCCCATATGTATCTTGATCTTGTGTTGTCTATTGTGCAAGTAAGTGAATCTAATCATCCTACTCCCCTTCTATTGTTTCCTTATGTTGTGTATGCTCTATTTTTGTTTTACAAGGGAGATTGTTGAGCTTGCGTCAGACCTTGTACTGTATCCTTAGTTGGAGTGTTTTCTGGGAAGGATTCTTCTTTGTGTTGTTGTTGTTGTTGTTGTTGTTGTTATACCAAGTTATCTTGTAGATTTATTTTTTCTGCTTCTGTAGATACATTGTTCATAATCTTTATTGGTCCTGATTCAAGAATATTAACATCTTGGGTGTTGATTTCCTAGAGTTCAACTTCCTGATGACCAACCAGTTGTTGTATATCTTCAAATGGATGGACCGATTGGATTGGTATTTGATCGACCAACTCATGTTGTTGTGCAATTTCAACTAGATGAGCCAACTAGCTTGGTATTTTGTTGACCAAATCGGGCTACTTTGGCCTGTCGATATCAATCTCCTCGTCGATCGATGTATTGGTTGGTCTGACTCGGTTGATTATGATGACTCGGAAAATATAAGTTGTCTCTTCTTCTTCTTTGTAGTTCGTTCCTTGATTATGTCTATTGGATCAGCTGGTGGGGATTCTCTTATCAAGTCATTGTTAGGTCGGTCACTCTCCTTTTTCTTGGTGTTGGCTTTGTCTTGAATTTTGATTTTGACTAGGTCGTTGTGACCTTTTCTGGAGTTACCACAGTGGTCAATATTTTGTGTATCTTATGCCTCCTTACTCCCCTTGTTTCAATCTGTCGAAGTGTATTTTTTATTTGTTTGACCTATTGTTTTTGTAAATATTTCTCCATGGCTTCCTTCATTCCAGGTCTGACTAATGAGCTTAAAATATGCTTCATTGTAGCAGTCTCCTGTCAGGTTTGCCTCTTTGTTTGCTTTATTTTTTTAGTAATTTTGTTGGTGATACTAGTCATGTTTTCTTGAATGATGGGGTCGTTAATGTCAATACATCTATTCAATTGAAAAGTATCCCTCCAAATATCCTTTGTTTCGTAATATATTTATTCGATTTCAACTGGCTTTTCCCTTTATCTTTTCGTTGGTTGTTTTCTTTTTCTGAGCGAAGGTCATGCTAGAACGATTTTCAGTGCTTCTAAGTCTTCAACAAAGGGAACTACATATAACTCTAATTTACTTTCCTCCTCATGTTCTACATTGGTAACGGGGAATACCAAAGGTAGTATTGGTTGGTTAACTTCAGGAGGAATTTTTATCTCCTGGTTTGACTGTCTTTCTAATTCAGTGAAAATTTTCCTCTGTTGTTGGTTGATAATGTAACTCCTCCAGTTTCGGGGCCAACTCCAGTCCACACCATAGTTTGGTGCAGTCGATTTCTAACTGAATATGGCAAGGTGTATATAGGGCCCGACGAACCAGTTGTTTCATGCACCATCTATGTGAGTTATATTTTAAGTTTCTAACCCATATTCAAAACATTTCTTGTGGATGTAACAAACTGGAGGAACCTACCTGCTCTGCTACAAAAATTATGTATTTTTCATTCTTTGAACCTTCTTAATTGTGTACGCAAGTTCACCGACTAGACTATATTGCTACATTTCTATCCAAATTAATAAAGAATGGAATTTGATGGCCTTACCTTCTTCTTGGTATTCCTCGTAGTTATTCTAGATGAAGTCGACCATGTATTCGGACCAGTTGAAGATTTTTGCATTTTGAAAGATTTGGCCGATTAACTCTACTATGGTCATTTTGACATCAGAAGCTCAACCAGCTGATGTAAAGCATAATGATACAATTATTGCAGTCCATATTGCACGCAATTCGAGGATTTTGTTGATAAGTAACCCCTTGGAATTTTAATTTTTTTTTTACCCGGTTAATATTTGCATCCAAGCATTTGTTTTTGAATTTTTCGGGACCTTGACCCCTATATATAGAATTTCAATGATTATGTGAATAATCCCGCCTATTATTGCTATCAGACTATTGAGCTATATATATCCATGGTGATACTAGTTGACAATAAACTTTGTTGATTCTTCCTTCCATCTCCCGAAGTCGGCGACCTGTGGTGCTCTTGGGAGGTGTTTGATTCTTTCTTTTGCTAAGAATTATGTTCCAAGCTTCCATAGTCGTCCTCTGACCCCCATTCTCTAAAACATTTCCACTGCTTGCTCCAATCATGTTATAGTAATATTTGCCTCACCCTATGCAATTATGCACAAAAAGCCTTTTTCCATTTCCCTATGTAGACTTATCATCCATGTTTGTAAAATCCCAGAGCTAAAAATACATATTTTTCCACATGTACACATCTTGCCAACTATACAGCATGCATATACATAGGCTGCACCACTACAGCCCGCGTACATCAGGATTTGTGCCCAAAAATGAAAATTAATGTCTGGTTTCCATGTCACGACGGGAGATCTATGATCCTTGGCCTTCCATATACTAGAAACATTTTGAATCGGCCCTTCAGTTCCATTTGAAGGCTATAAATGAGCCAATCTCGAGCTATGGAAAAGAGGAGAAAGAATTCACCTTTGAGAGAAAAGTTACTCTGGAGAAATTATTTACTTCATATTGAGTTTGCATCCCTTTGTCCTTTAAGTATGAACACAGTGTTCATCCCCCAAGCTCTTCCCTTATTGATTGATAAATTTATTGTCTCTCTTCTATGACCTTTCCTTTGGTGGAGGATTGAAGTGGTGGAGCCCAACTGGAAGGAACTTAGTTTCTCGGTTCTGAACAGTACCGACATGGAAGTCTGTAACATTTTCACTTATGTTGATCATATATTAATAGAAATACTCTTTTCCTGTCCAATTGATATCTTGCAAATATTTGAATTATTATTCCATGGACGTATTTTTCATGCTTATTAATGGATTATGCTATGGAATGTGTTAACATCATTTATTATCACCATATGCTTTCTTTGCTTGGTCGTTGAGACTAGTTGCAGGTATATTTCTTTGGGTCAAGTGTTCAATGATGGACTTCATCGAATGTCTAGACGAGGTAGGGATTTCATCTTGTCTTGCTAGCATATTTGTTTACATATCTTACTTGAGAAGAGAGTTGATTTCTGCAGTCATTTCCATCTGTTTTGGTTTACCCTAGCCATAGAGAGATTTTCCTCGTAACAGAATTGGCGACCATACTGGGGATTGACTCTTCTTTCTTGTGGTTTGGAGTACTTTTCTCCTTAGATTTATCTCGCTCCTATTGTGTTTCTTGTCGTATCATTGCTTGATAGCCTCTGTTCACTCTAGGTCTGAGTTTTTCAGCCTCCTCCCTTGCCTGGCTTTGTTTTTAAAACATATACATGGTTTTTGGCTTGACAGTTGTGTATATACACGGGCTATCCCTCTGCAAGTTGTGTACATACGCTCTGTTTCCTTGAACAGTCGCGTACATCATCCTTCTTTGCTTTTTTTCTGGGTTTGGTGGTATTTGGGTGGGATTTGATGTTTTTTGAACCTTCTTAGGTCTTTGTAGTGACTGTTAAGTGCCTGTGGGATGACAGGAAACCTGTCTGGGGTTGATTTTTGGGCAAAATATTTCTCATCACCTATTCATTTTGATTTTCCTTGTACATTGGGTTGGGTGTTTCACTCCTTGGTATAATTCTTGAGTTATCTCTTTCTATACAAAATAGAGTTTTATATATCAAGTTATTGTTCAGTCCATGCATTTTCAATTCTCTTATATTGAAAATACAAAAATATTAGGCATTTTGCATTGCTTGGAATATTTGATCTTTTGAGTCTTTTGTCATTATCTTAGTGCATGTAAAGAAAGATTGCATTTTTACTTCAAAATTGCAGAGTTGAAATTGAAAATTACATTTGTTATTAGAAGCATATCATACATTGAAAATTGAAGTTAGGACTTTGCATTATATTCACATTTATGTTTATTGTTGAGTCATAACATCATGAATTTCACTACCATACATTTTTGAGTAATCACGACCACTAAAATTAACGCTATAATTTAAAATTGATTAGTCACGATTTTATTTTCTAGGGTGCACAAACTAGCTTAGGATTTAGTGCCTTGGAATAGGATTTTGTGAGTAAATTTCTCCAAGGCAATTAAATCAACATATGTGTCTGACAAAGGGAGTGGAGAAATCCATTGTATAATTGGTATTATTAGGAGGCTCTGCTCACACCATAGTTAATCATGAGGTCGTGTGAAGTTGGTTGAAGGGATATCCCCTCGATACCTTCTTAGCCTCAGAGATATTTCTGGGGATCTATTCATATCTAGGGATCTTGCTAGTGTCTTTACCTCCATGAGAGGCGATACTTTCAAGGTTTTGGGATTTTCTACCCCACCCATACGGTGGACCTGACTTACAACTTCTCGCCTGTGCATCGGTTATACATTGTTTGCTTATTTTCTTAACTTAGGTGCCACATAGTCTACTTGCAGGGGTTATTCTACAGGTACCCTGGGTCATATAAGGGTTGGATAACACATAGCCTTTATGGATGATTACCTCTCTGGGGGGATCTGACCAACTGGTTGTTAATCCCATGAGGTCCCTTATAAATGATTAGGTTACCTACTATATTTAGCAGGGAGTATCAGGCCCCTCTTGGGCCAGACATACCTTCTTTATAGAGGGAGGCCACTTTTCAGCCACTTTACCCCGTTTGTGTGCATATTGGTCGTTTGATTGTTGGCGTGCTCTTTGATTAATAGTTGGTCTTAGGAGTTTTTACTGAGTTTTCATTATCATGGATATTGGAGTTCCTTTGGCTTCCTCATTTACTAGTACCCCCCCCCCCCATGATGTTCACTCATTGTATGGGGGCAAATCCGTTTTCTTTTCATAATGGTATGCAGAACTATGATGCTCAGTCTGCGCCTTGGGTCTCTAGTCATTTTCCTATTGATATGCCTTCACCTTTTCAATCCTCTCCCTCATCCACTTATATGAATCCTAGCATTGGATCTGGGGGCACCATGACCCCGATGCCTATGTCTTCATTTGATATCAGTCATGTCCCTCAACCAACTCTCACTTTGGGAGGTTGGAACCTCCCCTCTTACGGATCCAGTTCTATCTATGCTCTGTCAAGAGCCAGTACTCAAATGGGTGCTTATTCTACTTATTACACCCCATCTATGTATCCTTCATCCGCCATGCCTACTCCTTCGAACACTGTTTCCATGGTGGGTCCACATATATTCCCGGGTCTTTCATACGGGAAGCAATAGTTTTACGGTTCGAGCTACCCTCTTCACAGAACCCCTTCACAAGGGGGAAACATATATCCTCACTTGAATAGTCCTTATCATACTTTCGTCTCTTCGCAGACTTCAGTGATGATGCTCGTACACACCTATTTGGATCAATTAGGCAGAGGATATTACCTTTCTGGACAGGGACAGGGAGTAAACCAGGACCCTTCCTGGACTGTAATGTTTCAAATCCAATCTTTCCCTGGACCTTGGTATCAAACCCCACAACCCATCGCTAGCCCAGTCACTTCTAGTCATACTAGAGCTCCATCACCAACCTCTGTCGGTCATGTTGGAGATGGGTTGACGACCTCTACAATTCATGTTGACGACCCGCACCCAGTCACTGCTAGTCATGCTAGGGGCATCACTTTAGTCGTCATAATTCATATCAATGTCACATATCCAACCTCTGTACATCATGTAGGATATGACTCTCTTGCCTCTTCTAGTCACATTGAGAGCATGTCACCAGCCATTGGGAACAATGATGGGGGCATCGAGAATCCTAGATGCCTCAGACATAAGCCTAAATTCCTTTGCAGTACTTGTGAAGGAGATCACCTTACTCATTTATGTCCAGCTACTGTTGGGATACCAAAAGCGTGGGGCTCACCTAAGGGCCCTTCGGATTATGATGCGTATGTGGTTTCCCCACACCCTGTTTCTCCTTTTATTGACATGGCAGTAATACCACTACAATCCTCTCCTAACCATACCCATGTTGTTGAGGGTGATGTGTCCCCTATCCCTGTTATCACGTGTCCTCTTCAAACAATCATTGAAGAAGTAGTCATACCAGTACAATATCTGATCGGTCCAACTCTCCTTTTAGAGGGTGATGCATCCTTCAACCATATTGTCAGCATCCCTGATAACACTCCTTATGAACATGAGAGAGTTATACTCTCCTCGAGTACTCTCCCTCCAAGTCCTGAGGAATTTCCCTTCGATTGGGACGATCTTGTGGGGTATCCAATGCCCCCTCCTATGTCTTTTCTGGTAAGAGACATTATCTGATATATCACGGAGATGATAACCTCCACTAGCTCTTTATCCTCCTCGACTTGGAGATATTTGGGTTTTCCCAAGCTTATGTTGGATATTCGTAACATACTGACATTCCAAAGAAGTACAGCATGGGAGCCTTGTCCTCCCCCATGACATACCGCCTAGAACCTCTTAGTGATTCTGAGTTAAGCTCTTTTCCGACTCGTTCAAAAAGCGAAAATATTTTCGAGTGATTTCTCCCTTTCACACTCACTAAGTTGGACTTGAAAGGTTGTGAGTCTTATTTAAGATCTTTTCTGACTCGTTTTCAAAAAGCGAAAATATTGTCGAGTGAACTTGTCTCTTTCACACTCATAAATTGGATTTGAAAGGACGTCTATTTGACACAAGTTTATCCCTTTTTCACACCAAATAGAATAAATGTCATGAAAAAGGACATTTTTTGGCATTAAGTTGTGATTGCATCTCATGCCCTTGCTTGCAGTATTGATCCTATAGCTAGTTCTCGCTTTGCATTATAAACCATTTTCCTCAGCATTTTTTGCATCCTCAACCAAGCAGAGTTTCATTTATATCATTCACAATTTGAAACTCTATACCTAGGAGGGAACATTCTCCCAAGTGTCCATCTCCCACATGCATATCCTTGCATTGAGCATAGGTATGTTCCACTTCTGGAACTAGTTTTTCTTACTTGCGACACTCGTTTCCTCCTCTGTATCATAGCATTCACTTGTCTATGAAAAAACAAAAAAATATGGGTGGGAAGGGAGTATTATCTTATATTGGAAGCACTCGTGTTGCCTTTGAACAGAGCACAAAGTTATTGAGTCCATTCATCATAATAATTTTGGGATTAGCATGCCCTTAGGAAGTTGAGCTCGTTACAGAGTCTTCTCTACCGAATGGTTACTCTTCCAGTCCCTATAGAGAATTTCATTGACGCCTCCTGTATATTTTGGTTTCATCATTGAGTCTATGATGTCGGAGTCTTCCATATGTCTCATGCTCTTATTCAAAGGAGGTCTATCAACCTGTGTCGGCCACTTCTCATAACACTTGACTTTGCATGTTGGTCATACCCTCAGTTTGTCTCAGAGTCACATGATATTGTAGTCCTATCATGCACCTTGGTCCTACTTTCATCATTGGTAGGTAACCTTGAACCCAACAGTTGACATTTCATCATTGGTCATTGACTGGGTGGTTTCCCTTGTGTTCGACGGCAAGACATCTATTCACACATTGGGATTTGTGTAGTGTCTTCAATTCCATTAGCCTTATTGGTGGTTTCCTTTCCTTTGTTAGTAGTTTTCTTCATTATCTTTTATTTAGAGGGTCTTTTTCGTGTACCTCTTGCACTTGGCACACATGAAAGATGCACAGGGTCGTTGGTTTGTGAACATGTTCTTCGTCTGATTTCCTCCAAATCATAAAGCTCCTGCTTTGTACCTCATGTTGACTGATGAGAGATGCCTTAATGCTCTCCTTTCAATGGGTCTCCTTCCATCAAATTCATCTCATCTATTCTGGAAATGGGACCTAGAGTCTTATGAGTACCTTGAGGCTTGCAGTCATTAGTGGTAGGTTCTCTTGCCATCGACAGTTGGGAATACATAAATGTCTCCTGATCGATGGATTCTTCAAGTGTTCGACACCGACTCCTTTATTCACACTTGTAAGAATGTACTCGGTGCCTTGATACCTACTTTCATTATCGGTAATCTATCTCACATTTGTTAACGGTATACCTCAATGATTGGTAATCAAACGATGTCTCATTGTGTTCGACCTCAACTCCTTTATTCACATGATGTAGACTTGCACCCTTGGTGGATTGTGTAGAATACTTGAAGACATCAGTATGTGGCCGCAGCTTTCCTGATTTGTTGCTTCCTTTTCATTGGACCAGTACCTATATGACTTCAGTGATCATGGGAGATCAAATTGTACTCCATTGTATACAGATATCTTTAGATTTATTTTGAGACTAGTTCTACTAGACCTTGTTCATGACTGTGAAAACCTTTGGCATGTAACTACATTTGTATTTTCCTATTCATGGCCATGGATAGTTGTTTGGTATATTTTCACATGGATATACAATGTAATTCTATTGGCAGCCATGTATGCAAAGTCAGTGCAGAATGTAATGAGCAACTAGTTCTTCCATCTAGTTCCCCATCACTCCACTTATGGGTTGTTTATAATGTATTTCGTCCATCGCAAATACTCCTCTGACCTCACAC
The DNA here is from genome assembly GCA_009831015.1 of Picea engelmannii. NCBI lineage: Eukaryota > Viridiplantae > Streptophyta > Pinopsida > Pinales > Pinaceae > Picea > Picea engelmannii. Next base: position 159,060 of record ML776795.1, read on the forward strand.
ATTAGGGGGCATATGTTATATAAATATTTGCCTCACCCTATGCAATCTTGAACAGAAGGCCTTTCTCCATTTCCCTATGCAGACTTATCATCTATGTTTGTAAAATATCAGAGCTAAAAATATATAGTTTTCCACATGTATGCATCTTGCCTACTATACAGCATGCATATACACAGATTGCACCACTATAGCCTTCTTACATCGGGATTTGTCCCCAAAAATGAAAATTAATGTCGGGTTTCCATGTCACGATAGGAGATCTATGATCCTTGGCCTTCCATATACTGGAAATGTTCTAACTCATCCCTTCAGTTCCATTTGAAGGCTATAAATGGTCCAATTTCGAGCTATGGAAAAGAGGAGAAAGAATTCAAATTTGAGAGAAAAGTTACTGTGGAGAAATTATTTACTTCATATTGAGTCTGCATCTCTTTGTCCTTTAAGTCTGAACACAGTGTTCAGGCCCCAAGATCTTCCCTTATTGATTGAGAACTTAATTGTCTCTCTTCTATGAGCTTGCCTTTGGTGGAGGATCAGCTGGAAGGAACTTAGTTTCTCGGTTATGAACTATGTCGACACGGAAGTCTATAACATTTTCACTTATGTTGATCATATATTAATAGAAATACTCTTTTCCTGTCCAATTGATATCTTCAAAAAAAATGAATTATTATTCCATGGACGTATTTGTCATGTTTATTAATGGATTATGCTATTGAATGTGCTAACATCATTTATTATCACCATATGCTTTCTTTACTTGGTTGTTGAGGACTAGTTGCAGGTATATTTCTTTGGGTCAAGTGCTCAACGTTGGACTTCATCGAACGTTTGGACGAGGTAGGCCTTTTATCTTGTCTTGCTATCATATTTTTTTACATAGCATACTTGAGAAGAGATTTGATTTATGCAGTCATTTTCATATGTTGTGGTTTACCCTATCCATAGAGAGATTTTCCTCGTAACAAATCCATCTCCTCCAGTCGCGATTGTCAAATATTATGCATCTGAATTTGCAACAGCATTGTGGTTGTTTTGTCGAACCTTTTTATTTCTCTTGATCCTTCCACTGTATTAGATACTTGTCCTCTCATTCTCGGCATATCTAATTCTAGTTCAATGGTATTCAACAAATCAGGGGAAGTTGTAGGTTCGCTCGGTTGCTCGGTTGGATCTATGCTCTGTTACGGGGGAGAAAATAATATTGACGTGAAGTCATATGCATTCTCCACATTTATAGGAGGGAGAGGGAAATTCGAATTAAATGCAACTATGTATTCCTTAAATTCATGTGCCTATGTCATAAATTTTTTTTCTATGTTCAACTCATATGAGGGGACGTCTAGGGTAGTGCTTAGTTGGCACATATGTAGGTCCTGTTGATCATTAATTGTAGTGATTTCCACTTGGATTTTGTTCGTGTTGAGTTTACCTGAGGTTATAATAGTGGCTACGCAATGGTTTTCTGCATCACATCAAGCATTAATTTTCTTGTCATGTCCATCATTCATTTCCTGTCTCATCTTAAATGTACTATCCTTCTTGGAGTCGTAATTTTCATAGTCATTTTTTTCTCTTGCTCGATTGACTGAGTCTCCTTTGTTGATCCACAGTCGATACATGGTTCAACCGATTGTTGATTTTGTAGCATTGATTTTCCTATTGTCGGTTCTTCCTGGTCGATTTTCTTGATAATTAGTTTGTTCATCTATTTTATTGTAGTCCCCTCTATGATGGCTTTGCGCACTTGAACCTCACTCACTTGATTTGGATCTGCCTTGATCAATTGACTGTCGATTGATGAGTATTTGTCGTAAGTTTGCAGATGGATTCTTGTGTCGATATCGTCTTCGTCCACTTTCTTTGTTTCTTAACCAGGGGCTTATTTCTCTCTCCATTCTACTTTTCCTTTACTTTTTCTTCCAATCTTTGGGACTTCTTTAATACTTAGCTTTTCGTATAACATTTTCTTGTACATGAATGTTATACTTGAATTATTTGTAATCCACTTTTAGTTTAATAATATAAAACAGATTTGTTTCTTAATAGTATTAATCTACATCGACTTCAACCGGACTATTATATTTACAATTGTAACATCCCTAGCCACCAACAGGATGGGGAATGCCACTAACACAACCTTAACTTAGCCTTTAAAGCTCTGATACCAATTTGTAACATCCCCAGCCATCAACCAACCTGGGAAATGCCACTACTTAGCTCTGACTTAGCTGCAATACCAAACTGTAGCATCCTCGGTCCTCCACAGAGACCGGGTAATTCTACCACTGTGGAACATTCACATATAAATATATATAACATGAATTTTAATTGAAATTAAACACATAACATAGATTTATTGTTACCATTCAGATTCAAACAATATTAACAATAAATCCACATGCAACAGAACACATGATAACATTCAAGCATCAATAGCACAAACATGCATAACGTATAAATTAAGCACAGACTGTTACTTATCTTTTAGCTGGAGTAAATACACCGACTATGTGCATACCTTCCATGAACCTCCCATCCATAGACCACATTTATCATCACGCTCATCAGTGGGTCACCCCCGAGCTGGGACTAAGTTCCACCCAGGGCAAGGGAATCCTAGACTAGGTTGAGGTTACATGAAATGCATAGTGCAACTGGAAGGATTCTCTCCAGGAGCCTTCTTACTCCCACTACTCATGGAATTGCATTCCCCACATGCATGTACCACCCCAGGAGAATACACCTTCACTGTCACATATTCCATCGGATGCTTCACCTCCCTTGCCTTGGGCTTCAGCAACAGGCTGGACCAGAATTCTCAGAGCTCCGTAGCTGGTGTTGGACTCTATCTAGGAGAAAACCACTTCCAAGCAAACTCTCTCACCTGGAGAGAGTTTCCCATAGGTCTGAAAACCTGCCTCTTCAACCACAACCACCTCCCTCACCTGGAGAGAGCGTTGCACACAGGCCTGACAACCTGCTTCTTCAACTTCATTCTCGCACAAGGAGGGAAAAAGCAAGGAACAAATAGTGGCAGCAAGCCACACTTAGCCAAGGAACTACATGACCACAAAAGCTAATAGTTATGACACACATGGTACATAAAAATATGGGATGTTCGGGCTTTACAGAAGACGCGGATTAGTCTGTCAGTTTTCCCCATAGGTTTCAGGGTGAGTGACCAGGAAACAATGCATAGGTCAAAATGCAGAGGCAAAATGCTTTCGCGGGAAGGATTCCAAGGAACTTAGGTTGAGTATGGAAGAATTGACGTGCCAACCACGGCATGGTTTGGCTCACGGGTTACTGATTTTTAGAGGTGCGTGAGGGTATCCAGAGATCAGTTACTCCACAAAACAGGATAGACAGTGGATGCCAGAATGGAGGATGAACCCCCAACACAGATCAACTCATCAGCTTTAACTGTATGCACCCAAGTCGACACTTGTCTTCTTGGAGTTGCATGCACCACATTTGCATTCGTTCCCCTTTCCCATGAACTTAGGAAATCACTCATCAATTGTCCACCTTAGCCTTTAGGAAATAATAATAAATTATTATCCCCTTTAGAGGTAATCCCCCTAGCTTAGACCCTAGGGCAACACACTTAGCCTCCTCCCTTACCCAACCTTGTGGAAGCTTAGTCCCCCATCACTCTTTCTTCATGGTCGGTCTGCACGCAGCGATGTTTATATTTTATTAATGATATGCATAGTTACATATACAAAATCAAGCTCTTGGCCTTTAACACCTAGGCTCTCCGGCCTAATCACCAAATAATCCTCCTAGCTTATTATAACTCGGCTCACCAGCCTACAAAACATGTTTACAATACATAATATAAATGGGCTCATCCTTGGGGATATTACAATCCCCTCCCCTTATTTTTTCACTATCCTCAGTGCAACTTTTACACAACATTAGCAAGATTTCCAAAATCTTCAAAAAGATGCAGGTATTCCACCCACAAAGCATCTTCATGCTCCCATGTCATGTCCTCAGGACCGTACCAGGTCCACTGGACCTTTACAAGCCCTATGGATTTATTCTGGAGTTGTTTTCTCTTCCGATCCAATATGCGCACCGGATGCACTTCCAAGACGCCTTCTTGCTATACCTGAATCACATCCCAATCAATAACATGATTAGCATCGGGTATACATTTCTTAAGCAATGAAACATGAAACACATTATGTACATTCATGGATGCAGGTAATGCAAGCATATATGCAACGTATATATATGTATATACAGGCAATTCTAATAACAATATAACCTATATACAAGATACACAACATACAATAAATAGAGAATTGTACTTATCTTTTGATTGAGAAGACTTCCATATCACATGGTCTAGACCAAGGTACCAAACCTCAGCATCACTCCAACCAACAGTCTCTCTTCCCCACATGCCTGTCCCACCCTAGGAGTGTACACCTTCACTGTCACACAATCCATCGGTTGTTACACTTCCCTTTCCTTGGGCTTCAGCAATAGGCCAGACCGGAATTCTTAGAGCACCATGGCTCAAGGAGTTCCAACTACCCTCAAAGGTCTCCAATCAGCATCTTCCCAAGCTACTCTTTGTAGTGAACATTCCACTTTAATCAACATCATCTCATCTGCATCGCCCACATGTAGTTATCATGAGGAAACATAAATTAATTCATTTAGGAACTCAAACTTAGTTCAAAAGGGAATTCAACCTTTTTTCCCAAACATGAAATTCCATTTCATAATTATTCTTGGTTGTTTCCATATATGAATGCATCCTTCCTTGTGGTTTTTCCATTTTCCTGCAAGGCTTCATCTTGCATACTGCTAACAATTGTCAGTATTTCCTATACATCATAATTCAATTGCAATATGTACAAAACCATATGCAGTGAATTTAGAATGGTATGCATCTAGCAATTCAGTCACAATTATCCAACAATTTAATAAACTAGAACGACTTGTCATTCTATGCATATGCACGTTCATACTAATATATGTAAGTTCATTACTTCTTTTTCTGAACAAGAAAAACTTATGTAGTCAATGCTCATGTGACTACTTGACTTGCAACTTCCCTGTTGCAATGTCTAGCAACTCCTGAAATGTCCTCAGCTTCATGAGTTCACAACATTTCAGTTGTTAATAACAATTATTTCCATGCAATAATATATATGCATGTACTTACAAAAAATTCATTCAGCCATTGCATTTAGTATACAATTCTATCACTTACTATGCATGAGTACAATTCTCAATGCATACTTATTCAGTGCACCCTGCATTGAATTACATAATTCTCTTTATCTTAGTCATGTATCTCACCATCCATAAGTTCGAATTCTAGCCAATGTGTTGACACATTCTCCACACACTTCCTATTCTCTTCCCAATTAATTGGATGCCTTCCTTTTCGACCCAAACACTACACCAAGAATATAATTATGTGGTGTTCATTGGTCTTAGAAAAAAGGTTGCAGTCCAAGTTTTATTTAAAGGTAGGAATCTTTTAGTACCTATGTGGCTCATAACCTTTCCATATCCATACCTTTCCATTTCCAACCAGGTCCTGGTCTCATACATGACTAGCTTACTGGCATTCATTCCTATAACCAGATCTTATCTTTAATTATTTGGTTATTACCCCATAACCAAATTAACATGGCATTCTACTATGTCAATGTGTGCATTTAGAAGCTAAAAAACTTTGAATTAATACAATCCTCCATCCTTTACCACATCCAGTGGTATGCACTCAATAATATAATCTTGTGATTTATAAAATAACTTTGGCTAAGGAAATTCTTACTTAAATTTCCTTTCAGCAATTATGCAAAAAGAGTAATAAAAACTCATACCGGCATGACTGCAATTAATAAATTTTATACTACTTGAAATTCTGATGGAAGTAGAAGCTTTCATGCTTCTTTTATCAAACTTATAACCATCGCTTCATCTCTCTATTGCCTCACTCCTTAATCAAAAACATCACCAACAACACTTGCAAACACGCAAGCATTCTTTCATCTGGTTGACTCAACAAGTCGTAACATACTTGTTGCCACAGAAATTGCAGCAACTTCTTTCTCCCTATAAAAACTTTCTTTGTTGATTCCTGAAGTCTACAATTCTTCCCAGATTCTTGAATCTTCTTATGCTCTCATGGTAGTCATTGTACATGACTATTTCTTCCCTGAGCACTTTCAACGCAGTGCCCCTAACTCAGCGGGGTCTGCTGAACTCCCAGTCAAAGGATCTTTCAAACTTCTGAGTTTCATTGACTCTTTGGGCTCGTGATTGAACCCAAAACAATTATACACATACCCCCTTTTCTCCTTTAGGCATAGGTCTTGACAGACCCACGGGATATTCTTGTGCACTTCCAAAACTCCAAGTTTCAGGTGCTAGCCCCTTTTTCATTAGCCCTTTCCATCATAAGATTGTGGGTTATGACCTCATGGAAAAATGTGATTGCGGGAAAGGGAAAGAGTGGTTTTAGGCCGACCCACTTTTCCCCCATCAATTCACCTCCAGCTGCCACGTATCACTTTGTTAAAACTGTGGTATAAATTGCGGCCCACTCTCAGATTTTTAACATCTGAGCAAGTTTTGGCCCCGCAATCCATCTCGTCCGTTGATCTCCAATCCCTTGGCAATGATCCGCTATCAAAGGCTTTTATCTATCCTCCTTCCACACATGATCCCAAATCTACACTATCTGTCGACACGTAGCTCCCTTCCAAATCAACGGCTATGGTTGATTCTTGTTCTCCGGCCCTCAGGAGTTTCAACTCTCAACTTTCTACTTTCTTGTATGGAAATCTTCCAGAGTGGAAGATATATTGACACATGTCCTCAATAACCAGACGATTTTAATGAACTCTAGCTCTCCAGCCTTCAAGAGTTCTCAGGTCTTCACACATACAAATCTCTGGAGTGAATTTCCATGGAGTGACAGATCTTATGCCATGCGTCCTCTCCAAATCAATGGCCCTGACTCTCTTCGGGACTTCATCTCTTTCCGACCAAGACTAGATCAATGGTCCTTCGACCTCCTCCTTGATCAAAGATCGATATCTCCTTTGGGACTTCAGCGCTTTCATCCTATGCTTTCCTCCAAAGTGCTTAGTACCCGAAGTTCTAGATCTGGCGCCACGCATCCACTTTCAGATCAACGGCCAATATTTACTTTGGTTGCTTCTCCTCCTCCTTGTCCACAAACTTCTGAAGTTGTGGATCTTACGCCACCTATCCTCCTTGATGATGGATGGTCCCAAATCACTTTGGGACTTTGTGACTTTGACAAGTCCACTTCTCCTATGCACACAAGGCTTAACTCTCGTATGCTTACCCCTGGATCCAACGTTCGTTGGTCCTTCACGCTCAGACCTAACGGATCGGATTTGTTCCACTCCTATGTGCTTCCTTTGTTTTGTTGGATGTTGATCTAACAGTCCAGGATCCTCCCCACAACCGATCTGATGGTTGTTTTCACCCCTGCTCCTAAGCTTTTTACTTCTTCCGCCTTGGAAGATTTTGTCATTGTTCAAAGGCTTCAGCCTTTGAAATTTCTCCTGCGAGTTCACCTCTTGGATCTCATCTTCACTCTCATAACCATTATCTCTTCTGATATTTCTTATTTACTCAGTCTCCTAAGGGTCTCATCCCTTTTGTTTCCTTTCAAAGGAAAACTTTGCTCCCTCCTGGAAACCTTCTGCTCAAAGCACACCTTGTTGAGTGCTTTCTACAGAGTGTTCAACAGCTCTGTGAGTATATTCCTTTGATACTTTTCTCCCTGAACTTGACAAAGAGTTCTCTCTATGCACACTTTCACTCGCTCGATGCCGACCTGGTAGAGCCCTACAGAGTTCTTAGTGGCTCTATCTCTCTCTAAACTCAACACAAAGTTCTTCCTATGCACTCCTTGCACTTTTGTTGATGAAGTTTCAACAGTATCTCTCCTGATCCTCTCTGCGGTTAAATTACCTCTATAAACTCACTCCTTGCAGACAATGTTCACTCCTTGCACTCAAAAAATCAAAGAAGAGAAACAATTGAAACTTATTCAATAATTCACCAGTTTACGCATTCAAACCAATCTGATTTAAGAAAACGCTCAGATTTCATTTTCTTTCTGAGCTCTTCTCTGCTCTGTAATCATTTTTTGGCACTAGCCCCTTTCTCTCAATCCCCAATCCATGTGACCATAGGTCATGACCAAGCGCTATATAGTTAAGCACTTACCCGGGCCTTCAGCTTCGGAATATTTCCAAGCACCACACAACAATCTCTCATAGTTTTGGATTACCAAACTCGTGAAGTAGGGTAGATCATAATTCCATGTCTACCCAACATCTGACGGCTGACACTTACTATGGAACCTCAGGTGTATGAGTTCAGGGTCTTCGGGTCTTCCTTTGGGACTTTGGAGCTTCGGAGGATCTCGCATCCACACATCCGAACTATTAATATTCGAACATTCCCAATCTCCTTTGTTGATGTCATTACGTCACATCACTTAACATTTTCCAATTGCGGGGGCATGCAATGGTGGTTTGGAGAAACCCTCCTTTCATCCCGCAATTCTTTTTTCCCTGACACGTAACCCCTCAGTGAAACCGTAGTTTGGATTGCGGGATCACCTTGGAGAATTAACTCCCATGCAACTTGGGTCCCCGCAATGCCTCTTGGTCATCGATCTTGATGTATCGTGACCAACGCAAGTGTGGGTCCTCTGACCTTTAACTATGTTACATAACCTCAGCCCCACTATCCATGCTCATACGGAAAGCCACATGGCGGAATACTAGCGGCTGATACGTGGCCCATTCAGATGGGTGGCATGCATCGCGTTCCAAATTCCATTTCAACCTTCCATGGGTTCGATACCCACTGACATGTGGCACACATCCCATGTTTCCTTGTCCATCCAAGTGACATCATGATGACTCACTACTTCAGCTCTTCGGGAGATTTTTCCCTTCACTACTGTGTTTGACCTTTTAACATTGGCTTGATCCAATGGTCGAGCTCTCCTCTCCAGATCTATGATATAGATCCACTTCGGAGCTTCAGGCTTCGGTCCTTCTCTTGCTTCTGGCTTCAGACTTCACTGAAGTCACGAAGTCTGAAGGGTTTCCGGTTTAAATACTCTGCACCTTCCCTATATCTGACGATCGTAAGGGATTTCCCTTCCTTCTGAACAGATCCTACAGCGCAGAACAAACTCTGTTACTCTACGGATTTCCAAAGGAATTCATGGTTAACTGCCTTGCAACATTACCAGATCTGACGGTCGTGAAGGATTCTCCTTCTCTCGAACAGATCCTAAGGTCCACATTACTCTGCGGCCCAACACCACTTATGGCGTGGTTCTACACTACCATTATTCCTCCTAAGCTTCGTAAAACGACCAAGGTAACTTCTTGGCACTCAGAAAGGTTCTAGGGTTCGAAATTGGTCCTCCAGACACAATTTCCTCTTGAAACCTTGGGTCCAATGACCACTTATCCAACCCATATAGAAGTGTTAAAAATTTGGCTCTGAACTTGAATTTTTTCCATTCCAACAACAATTATTTTCCGAAACTTTTTCTTCAACTACTACTAACATAGCCCATCCAGGCTCAGTGTTGAAACCATGTCTCTCATACCAATTTATAATATCCCCAACCACCAACAGGTCGGGCAATTCCACCAACACAACCTTAACTTAGCCTTTAAATCTCTGATACCAATTTGTAACATCGCCAGCCATCAACCGGCCTGGGCAATGCCACTACTCAGCTCTGACTTAGCTGCGATACCAAACTATAGCATCCTTAGCCCTCCACAGAGACTGGGTAATGCTACCACTGCGAAACATTCACATATAAATATATATAACATGCATTTTAATCAAAATTAAACACATAACACAGAGTTATTGTTACCATTCAGATTCAAACAAGATTAACAATAAATCCACATGCAACAGAACACATGATAACATTCAAGCATCAGTAACACAAACATGCATAATGTATAAATTAAGCACAGACTGATACTTATATTTTAGCTGGAGTAAATCCACCAACTACGTGCAGACCTTCCATGAACCTCCCATCCATAGACCATGTTGCTCATCATGCTCAGCAGTGGGTCACCCCCTAACTGGGACAAATCTCCACCCAGGGAAAGGAAATCCTAGACTAGGTTGAGGTTACAGGAACTGCACAGTGCAATTGGAAGGATTCTCTTCAAAAGCCTTCTTGCGCCCACTAATCATGGACTCTTATTCCCCACATTCATGTCCCACCCCATGAGTATACACCTTCACTATCACAGAGTCCATCGTATTCTTCACCTCCCTTGCCTTGGGCTTCGGCAATAGGCCGGACCGGAATTCTCATAGCTTTGTGGCTAGTGTTGGACTCTCTCTAGATAAAACCACCTCCCAGCAAACTCTCTCACCTGGATAGAGTTTCCCACAGGCCTGAAAACCTACCTCTTCAACCAGAACCACCTCCCTCACCTAGAGAGAGTGTTGCACACAGGCCTGAAAACCTGCTTCTTCAACTCCATTCCCACACAAGAAGGAAAACAATCAGGCTCAACAAGGAACAAACAGTGGCAGCAAGCCACACTCACCCAAGGAATTGCATGGCCACAACAGTCAATAGTTTTGACACACGTGGCGCAGACAAATATGGGATGCTAAGGCTTCACAGAAGACGTGGATCAGTCTGTCGGTTTTCCCCATGGGTTTCAGGGTGCGTGACCAAGAAACAATGTAGAGGTCAAAACGCAAAGAAAAAATGGTTTCTTTGGAAGGATTCCAACGAACTCAGGCCAAGTATGGAAGAATGGACGTGCCAACCCCAACATGCTTTGGCTCAAGGGTTACTTATTTTCAGAGGTGTGTGAGGGTATCTAGAGATCATTTTCCCCCGCAAAACAGGATAGATAGCAGATGCCAGAATGGAGGATGAACCCCCAACATGGCTCAAGTCATCAGCTTTAACTACATGCCCACAGTTCAACACTTGTCTTCCTACAGCTTCATGCACCACATTTGCATTCGTTCCCCTTTCCCATGGACTTAGGACAACACTCATCAATTGTACACCTTAGCCTTTGGGAAATAATAATAAATTATTATCCCCTTTAGAGGTAAGCCCCCTAGCTTAGCCCCTAGGCCCACACGCTTAGCCTCCTCCCTTACCCAATATTGTGAGGGCTTAGTCCCCCATCACTCTTTCTTCATGGTCAGTCTACACATAATAATGTTTATATTTTATTAATGATCTACATAGTTACATATACAAAATCAGGCTCTTGGCCTTTAACACCTAGGCTCTCCGGCCTAATCACTAAATAATCCTCCTATATTATTATAACTCATCTCACCAGCCTAAAAAACATGTTTACAATACATAATATAATTGGGCTCATCCTTGGGGATATTACAATCCCCTCCCCTTATTTTTGCACTGTCCTAAGTGCAACGTTTACACAACATCAGCAAGATTTCCAAAATCTTCAAAAAGATGTGGTTATTCCACCCACATTGCATCTTCATGCTCCCATGTCACATCCTCAGTACCGTACCAAGTCCACTGGACCTTTACAAGCCCTATGGCTTGATTCCGGAGTTGTTTGCTCTTCTGATCCAATATGTGCATCGGATGCACTTTCAAGACGCCTTCTTGTTCTACCTGAATCACATTCCAATCAATACCCGATGCTAATCATACAGTCTCTCTTCCCCACATGCATGTCCCACCCCAGGAGTGTACACCTTCATTGTCACACAGTCCATTGGCTATTACACCTAAATTTCCTTAGGCTTCAGCAACACGCCAGACCGGAAGTCTTAGAGCATCATGGCTCGAGGAGTTCCAACTATCCTCAGCGGTCTCCAATAATCATATTCCTAAGCTACTCTTTGTAGTCAACATTCCACTTTAATCAACATCATGTCATATGCATTGCCCACATGCAGTTATCATGAGGAAACATAAAGTAATTCATTTAGGAACTCAAACTTAGTTCAAAAGGGAATTCAACTTTTTTCCCAAACATGAAATTCCATTTCATAATTCTTCTTGGTTGTTGCCATATATGAATGTAGCCTTCCTTGTGGTTTTTCCACAAGCACCAAACTGCATACCATTTTCCTACAAGCCTTCATCTTGCATACTACCAACAATTGTCAGTATTTCCTATACATCATAATTCAATTGCAATATGTACAAAACCATATGCTAGCCCCTTTTTCATTATCCCTTTCCTTCATAAGACCATGGGCTATGACCTCATGGAAAACTTTGATTGCGGGCATGGGCAATAGTGGTTTTAGGCCAACCTGCTTTTCACCCCGCAATTCACCTCCAACTGCCATGTATCACTTTGTTAAAACCGTGGTATAAATTGTGGCCTGCTCTCAAATTTCTAACATCCGAGCAAGTTATGGCCCCACAATCCAGCTCGTCCATCAATCTCCAATCCCTTGGCGATGATCTACGATCAAAGACCACTATCTATCCTCCTTCCACACTTGATCCCAGATCTACATGATCTGTCGACGCGTAGCTCCCTTCCAAATCAATGGCTACAGTTGATTCCGGCCCTCGGGAGTTTCAACTCTCAACTTTCTGCTTTTCCCGTATGGAAATCTTCCAGAGTGGAAGATATATTGACACTTGTCCTCAAAAACCGGACGGTTCTGATGAACTCTGGCTCTCCGGCCTTCGGGATTTCTCATGTCTCCAAACACACATATCTTCGGAGTGTATTTCCCTGGAGTGGCATATCGTTTTCCACACATCCTCTCCAAATCAATGACCCTGATTCTCTTCGGGACTTCAACTCTTTTCGACCAATACCAGATCAACGGTCCTTCAACCTCCTCCTCGATCAATGATCGATATCTCCTTTGGGACTTCGAAACTTGCATCCTCTTCTTTCCTTCGGAGTGCTCCATACCAAGAGTTCCAAATTTGGCGCCACACGTCCACTTTCAGATCAACGGCCAAGATTTACTTTGGTTATTTCTCCTCCTCTTTGTCCACAAACTTCCAAAGTTGTGGATCTTACACCACCTGTTCTCCTTGACGATGGATAGTCCCAAATCACTTCGGGACTTCAGGACTTTGACAAGTCCACTTCTCCTATGCACACAAGGGTTAAGTCTCATGCACTTACCCCCAGATCCAATGGTCGTTGGTCCTTCGCGCTCAGACCTAATGGATGGGATTTATTCCTCTCCTTTGTGTTTCCTTTGTTTTGTTGGACGTTGATCTAACAGTTCAGGATCCTCCCCACAACCGATCTGACAGCCAATGTCACCCCTCCTCCTTATATTTTGACTTCTTCCACCTTGGAATATTTTGTCAGTTTTCAAAGGCTTCGGCCTTTGACCTTTCTCCTACAAGTCTGCCTCTTGGATCTCGTCTTCGCTATCGTAAGAATTATCTCTTATGAGCTTTTCGATTTACTCAGTATCCTAAGGGTCTCAGCCCTTATGTTTCGTTTCAAAGGAAAACTGTGTGCCCTCCTGGAAACCTTCTGCTCAAAGCACACCTTGCTGAGTGTTTTCAACAGAGTGTTCAACAGCTTTGTGAGTATCTTCCTTTGATATTCTTCTCCCTGAACTCGACAAATATTTCTCTCTTTGCACACATGCACTCACTCAATGCCCTCCTGGAAGAGCTCTACGGAGTTCTCAATGACTCTATCTCTCTCTAAACTCAACACAGAGTTCTTCTCATGCACTCCTTGCACTTTTGCTGATGAAGGTTCAACAGTTCCTCTATTGATCTTCTCTGCAGTTCACTTACCTCTGTCAACGCACTCCTTGCAGACAATGCGCACTCCTTGCACTTGAAAAATCAAAGAAGTGAAACAATTGAAACTTATTCAATACTTCACCAGTTTACGCATTCAAACCAATCTAATTTACTAAAATGTTGAGATTTCATTTTCTTTCCTAGCTCTTCTCTCCTCTGTAATCATTTTCGGGCACTATCCCCTTTCTCTCAGTCCCCAACCCATGATACCATGGGTCATGACTAAGTGTTATATCAATAAGCGCTTACTCAGGCCTTCGGATTCAGAATATTTCCAAGCACCACACAACAATCTCTTAGAGTTCTGGATTACCAAACTCACGAAGTAGGGCAGATCATCAGTCCACGTCTACCTAACATCCGACAGCTCACACTTACTATGGAACCTCAGGGGTTTGAGTTCCGGGGCTTTGGGTATTCAGGACTTCGAAGCTTCGGAGGATCTCGCATCCACACATCCATACTGTTAATCTCCAAACATTCCCAATCACCTTTGGTGATGTCATTACATCACATCACTTAACATTTTCCAATTGTGGGGGCATGCAAAGGTGGTTTGGAGAAACTCACCTTTCATCCTATAATTCTTATGAAGCTGACACGTAACCCCTTGATGAAACGGCGGTTTGTAGGGATGATTTTAAGGATGGAAAATTATTTTAAAATGTAGAAACTTTGGTGAATCTTACTAATCCTTCTTATGCCAACTATAAATGATTGGCAACATTTTTGCAAAAATATTCAAATTTCTAAGGATTTTATATAGATTTTATAAATTTTAGGAAATTTTTAAGGTAAAATAATTTTATCCTATAGAATTTGGGGGAATCATTTTTAAAATAACAAATCTCATTTTTCAAAAAAACATGGAAAATTAGCCCATGAGCGAAATTTAGCCCCTAAAATCATCCCTCGCGATTTGGATTGCGGGACCGCCTTGGAGAATTAACTCCCATGCAACTTGGGTCCCTGCAATGCCTCATGGTCGTCGATCTTGATGTTTCCTGACCAACACCAGTGTGGGTCCTACGACCTTTAACTATGTTACGTAACCTCAGCCCCACTAGCCATGCTCATATGAAAAGCCACATGGAGGAATACTAGTGGCTGATATGTGGCCCATTCAGATGGGTGACACGCATCTCGTTCCAAATGCCATTTCAACCTTCCATGGGTTCAAAACCCACTGACACATGGCACACATCCCATGTGTCCACGTCCATCCAAGTGATGTCATCATGACTCACTACTTCGGATCTTCGAGAGATTTTTCCCTTCACTACTGTGTTTGACCTTTTAACATTGGCTTGATCCAACGGTCAATATCTCCTCTCCAGATCTATGGTGTAGATCCACTTCGAAGCTTTGGGCTTCGTCCCTTCTCTTGTTTCTAGCATCAGACTTCACTAAAGTCGTGAAGTTCGAAGGGCTTCTAGTTTAACTCCTCTCCACCTTCCCCAGATCTGACAGTCGTAATGGATTTCCCTTCCTTCCGAACAGATCCTACAGCACAGAACAGACTCTATTACTCTACGGATTTCCAAAGGAATTCACGGCTAACTACCTCGCAACATTACCAGATCTTACTGTCATGAAGGATTCTCCTTCTCCTGAACAAATACTAAGGTCCACATTACTCTGCGGCCCAACACCACTTCTATCATGGTTTTACAATATCGTTATTCCTCCTGAGCTTTGTAACACAGTCAAGGTAACTTCTTGGCACTCAGGAAGGTTCTAAGGTTCAAAATTGGTCCTCTAGACACAATTTCCTCTTGAAACCTTGGGTCCAATGACCACTTATCCAACCCATCCAGGCTCATCATTAAAACCTTGTCTTTGAACTTGAATTTTGTCCATTCTAACAACAATTTTTTTCTAAAACTTGTGCTTCAACTACCACTAACATAGCCCATCCAAGCTCAGTGTTGAAACCATAGCTCTGATACTAATTTGTAACATCCCCAACCACCAACATGTTGGGAAATGCCACTAACACAACCTTAACTTAGCCTTTAAATATATGATACCAATTTATACCATCCCCAGCCATCAATCGGCCTATGCAATGCCACTACTTAGCTTTGACTTAGTTCAGATACCAAACTGTAGCATTCCCGTCCCTCCACAGAGACCGAGTAATGCTACCACTACGGAACATTCACATATAAATATATATAACATGCAT
The DNA here is from genome assembly GCA_009831015.1 of Picea engelmannii. Classification (NCBI taxonomy): domain Eukaryota; kingdom Viridiplantae; phylum Streptophyta; class Pinopsida; order Pinales; family Pinaceae; genus Picea; species Picea engelmannii. Next base: position 175,076 of record ML776795.1, read on the forward strand.
TTTAATTGAAATTAAACACATAACACAGATTTACTGTTACCATTCATATTCAAACAAGATTAACAGTAAATACACATGCAACGGAACACGTCATAACATTCAAGCATCAGTAGCACAAACATTCATAACGTATAAATTAAGCAAAGATTGATACTTATATTTTAGCTGGAATAAATCCACCAACTACGTGCAAACCTTCCACGAACCTCCCAGCCATAGACCAGGTTGCTCATCACACTCAGTAGTGGGTCACCCCCAAGATGGGATTAAGCTCCACCCAAGGAAAGGGAATCTTAGACTAGGCTGAGGTTACAGGAAATGCACAGTGCAACTGGAAGGATTCTCTCTAGGAGCCTTCTTACGCCCACTACTCATGGACTCTCATTCCCCACATGCTTATCCCACCCCAGGAGTATACACCTTAACTGTCACACATTCCATCGGATGCTTCACCTCCCTTGCCTTGGGCTTCAGCAACAAGCCAAATCAGATATCTCAGAGCTCTATAGATGGTGTTGGACTCTCTCTAGGAGAAAACCACTTCCCAGCAAACTCTCTCACCTGGAGAGAGTTACCCACAAGCCTGACAACCTCCCTCTTAAACCACAACCACTCCCTCGCCTGAAGAAAGTGTTGCACAAAGGCCTAACAACCTTCTTCTTCAACTCCTTTCCCACACAAGGAGGACAACACCAAGGCTCAGCAAGTAACAGACAACAGCAACAAGCCACACTCACACAAGGAACTCCATGGCCACAATAGCCAACAGTTATGACACATACGGCATAGAAAAATATGGGATGCTCGGGCTTCACAGAAAACGTGGATCAGTCTGTCGGTTTTCCCCGCGGGTTTTAGGGTGCATGACCAGGAAAAAATGCAGAGGTTAAAACACAGAGACAAAATAGTTTCTCATGAAGGATTCCAACTAACTCAGGTTGAGTATGGAAGAATGGATGCGCCAACCCCAGCATGGTTTGGTTCACGGGTTACTGATTTTCAGAGGTGCATGAGGGTATCCAAAGATCAGTTTCCCCTGCAAAATAAGATAGACAGCGGATTCCAGAATGGAGGATGAACCCCCAACATGGCTCAACTCGTCAGCTTTAACTACATGCGCCCAAGTCGAAACTTGTCTTCCTAGAGCTGCATGGACCACATTTTCATTTGTTCCCCTTTCCGAGGAACTTAGGACAGTGCTCATCAATTGTCCACCTTAGCCTTTAGGAAATAATAATAAATTATTATCCCCTTTAGAGGTAAGCCCTCTAGCTTAGCCCCTAGACCCACACACTTAGCCTCCTCCCTTACCCAACCTCATGGAATCTTAGTCCCCCATCACTCTTTCTTCATGGTCGGTGTGCACGCAGTGATGTTTATATTTTATTAATTATTTACATAGTTAAATATACAAAATCTAGCTCTTGGGATTTAACACCTAGGCTCTCCGACCTAATCACCAAATAAGCCTCCTAGCTTATTATAACTCAGCTCACTAGCCTACAAAACATGTTTACAATACATAATATAACTAGGCTCATCCTTGGGGATATCACAACAATTATGGTCGATCCTTGTTGGCATTACTTTCTACAGACTTTGTCAACAGGTTTCCTTGTCTTTATGTATTATACTTCTTTAATCATGCACCATTAATTACTTTTTAAATGGATTCCCCAACGAAGTTTGAATTTGAACTGTGCATGTTGATCAAATTTCTTCTATAACATAAGGACCAAGCCATGTTGTCTCTAACTTCCTGGGTTTTCCTTTGATTCGACTATCGTATAGTAGTATTAGGTCTCCATTTTTCATCTCCGTCTTTTTTAGATGACAATCATGCCATGATTTATGTGGTTGTTTCTGAACTTCTTTGTGGTGCATTTCTATTAATATTCCTTCTTCTAGCTTATTCAAATGAAAAATGCAATCCTTCCTACTTCTGTCTTGGCCGAATTTAGCAACAGGTGCTACTATGTCTGAGTTGGCCCAGAAGTGAAGTGGTATCACATCTTCTTGTCCATAGACAATTTTAAAGGGAGTATGTCCATTTGATCTCTTATAAGTAGATATTTATTCCCATAAGACTACAAGAATTTTGTCGTCCCATTCGTTCTTGTTGATGCCGCAGATTTTAATGAACCCTTTATGTAGTGTCTTATTAAATGATTCAACAACACCATTTTCTTGGGAATGGTAAGTCGTTGTTCTTCTGTGATCAATGAGAAATTTCTTTAGCGGTACTTGGATCGTCTCGTTTACAAAATGTGCCCCTTGGTCATTGATTAGTGTTAGTGGACATCCAAATATTGTGATTATGTTCTCATAAATAAATTTCGCTACGACCTCTTTAGTGCATATTTCGACTAGTTCTACTTCCGCGCACTTTGTCACATATTAGACTGCACAGATAATATAATATATGCTTGTTCTTATTTCTATTTGAGGAAATAGACCGACAAGTAGATGGCCCAAATCTCAAATGGTCGATTAGGGTTGACTAGTTGTAATGGAATTTCATTCTTCCATATAGATCGACCCATTCTTTAACAACTATCACATTTCTTGACATGTTCTCGACAATATTTATGTAGAGTAGACCACCAAAAACCTTCCTGAAGTATCTTTCGCGTTGTCGTGTCAGCCTGAAAGTGGCCCCCAGCTGGTCTTCCATGTGCCTCGTTGATAATTTCTTCTCTTTCATGTTCTAGACAACATCTCCTTAAGACGAAACTGAGTCCCAATTTGTATAGATATACATTTAGTATTATGAATGGTATTATTTTAATGCCTCGTGATATATAAAAATGGTGAATGGGTTCACAAGTAAGTAATGTCAGAATTTCTACAAGGAAAATATCATCGACAAGGCTTCCCTTTCTATGATAAAGTAATTCCTTTCTTCTTTATTCAACTTTCAACTGGCATACACATTCGGGTGGTCAATTGTGTCGTTGTATGGTTGAGCTAGAACTGACCTGACAACGACATTTGAAGCATCGACATGGACATGAAACCTTCTAGACTAGTCAGGGAATTTTAGTATGGGGGTTCAACCAGTTTCTTCTTTAAAATTTGTAATGACTCCTGGAAGTCTTGAATCCATCTAAACTCAATTTATTTTCGAAGTATATTATCCATTCGGAAAGTGATATCTAAATAGTGGCGTAAAACTTTTTGGTAATACCAAGTATGTTTGAGGAATATTTTAATATGTTTCTAACTTACAGGTAACTTCAAGTCAAGGATGATTTTAATGTTTTCCATGTTGAATTTTACACCATCCTTACATACCACGTGGCCTAATAGAATGCCAATTGGTGTGGCAAATATGCACTTATTAATATTGAGAGACAATTGGATTTTTTTGCATCGCTCAAGCAATAATCTGAGCCATTACATATGGTTTTTGAATATGTTGTATATAGTCCAATCGTCGAAGTAGACAACAATTGTCTTGTATATGTATTCTTGAAATTATTTTACTACTATTCTTGAAAATATTGTTGGGGCATTATTTAGCCCAAATGGCATTACCTTATAGGAGAAGGAGCCAAATTTAGAGACAAATGTCATCTTTGGTTGATCTTATTTAGCTACAAGTACTTGATTGCATCCCAAAATTCCGTTTGTGAATGAGTAGCATTCATGACATGCAACTTCATTAATTATTTCGTCGACGAATGGAGTGGGGAATGGATCTATTAAAGTTAGTTTGTTGAGACCTTGGAAGTCGACGCAAATTCTTAATTTTTTAGGTGTATACTTATTTATTTGAACCACCCTAGGACTTGCCCATTCTTCTTTGTCGATTGGATATATGATTCCTACTGATAAAATTCCATCGATTTCCTTCTAAACGATGGGATTGTATTTGTGAGATAATTTGTAAGGTCACTTTTTGATCGGCTTTGCTCCAAGAATGAGTTCAATTTTCATTTCTCCCATTTCTTCTACAAGTCCTTTTAGATATTTATAGTCTTGTGCAAATACATCTTGATATTCTTTGAGTAAGTCGACTATTTCGTTTGTCTCCTTCTCCATCCAATAGTCGCCTACAAGTGTCATTTTTGGTCGATCGTCATTTGATATATTGAACTCTTTTGTCTTTATTTCAGAATTCATCCACTTTGGTGGTTTTGCTTCTTCGAGATGTTGATCCCCTTCTTCGATTTTGGTGAAGCTTTCTAGGAATTCAGGTTGTTCAATTTCCTCCTTTTCTTCCTAAGATATTTTTAATACTGATTTAACATAGTTTTGCATCATTGGGTGGCCAATTTTCCATCAAAATCTCTGGCCAGGACATGTTGTATTTTTCATATTGATTCTTTGTGTTGTTTTATTTTCATTATTCTATATCGAAACAAGGTGGAAAGTTGATGTCGATCTTTCATCGGCATTCATCTTCCTTTTTCCTTTTGTATAGTTGGTGTCAGTTTTTCTAGGAATATTTTAATTTGTTGTGTTTTTTCTCTTAGATGTTCCTCCTCTGAAATAAATTCGAATTATTTGATAAAATTTTCTTTAATGTCAAAACAATTGAGTGTATGGCCACATGCTTCTTTGATTTTGTACCATTTATTTGGTATTTCAACTAGTATGTTTGGAAATATCTATGGTCATACCCTTTCATCTATATATCCTATTTTGGACCTGTCATTCTCACAACAATGAATATGTTCGGTTGGATCGTACCCAATCTTGAATATAGGGATGCCAGTTGCTTTGGATAGTTTATTTTCTCCAAACCATTCTATAAAGTAAGTTGATACAGTTTTCCATGTTTGTAGTCTTAGGGAATGTGTTTCCCACCATCTTGCATCTTAGCATGTGAAGGTTTCCACCAGGATTTGAGTTCTACCTTGTTCTCCGATAGATTTAGAAACTTCCCCAACATGTGTCGACATAACATTTCATTTGTTGTAGTGTAGTGTCTTTTTCATCGTGTTGTCGGTCGAAATAAGTGTAGGAAATTGTTGAAGTCTCTTTTCATATATTATAGGTATTGCTTGAATTGAATAGCATGTTCTAGGAAGTGTAAATGGGATGACTTCAATGGTCCAGTAGTATTTTGAGTGCGCTTTATAATTTTCTATATGTTAATTGTATAGAGATAAATCAGAATTGTGTCCAACCGACAAGGGAGATTCCACTGATATTTTTCCTTGTGTGTTTGGTTTGAAATAATCTCTTTGTTCATTGATTATTTGGTATATACATCGTGCTTCTTGATCTTCTTCCAATTATTCACTCCAAGGTTTCCCTTCATTAGGGTCCAGAGGGATTATTATTTTTATTCCACTCCCTTTTAACTTGATTTTTTCCTTTTCGAGGGAGATAGTGGCTTTCATTTGTCATCTCCATGGCCAACCAACAAGTGCCACATAATTTGGCATTCCTTCAACTAAATCAATTACCTTGAAGTCAATTGGTGTCGGTATACCCATAATTTGAGTTTTGACGTTTCTAAGTATACCTATAGGCTCTATTAATATTTGGTCTACAAGCTTGAGGTAATTCAGTGTTGATGCTAATGAAGACTGACCCGGCCGTATCCAAGTATATTGAGGTAGGATATTTACTTTTGATCTAAATTCAACGACTACCCAGTTAAATAATACACCATGGATTTCTAATTCGACCCATGGGTCATAATATTTATTTTTATAGGAAAATTTTCGAACATATTTAGATGGCATTTGTCCTTCTTTAGACTCTCTTAGTATATTAAGAAGATCCATCAATTGACCGACTGAGTGCTTTTCCTTTAGGAGCTGGAAAAATTCTTGTACAATGTATTTATTTTTTCTTCCTTTGTTTGGCTAGTCTTGATTAGAATTTTTGAATAATTTAAGTGCATCCCTCATAATCTATTCTTCTTTGTTTGGATTTGGAAACTGACTAGACTTCCCTGGTTGTCGATCTTGTAAGGGAATATTATTAATGTCTTTTCATGTGCTTAATCTAGTAACAATATGTAATTTCTTTGAATTTAACCCTTCTTGTTTAAAGATTGTGTGTAGGATTTTTACGTTCTTTTTGGTCATGATCAAATCAAGTACTATTGGATAGTCTTCCAGTGAATGATCACTGATGCCACAAATGTTACAAAATTTCAGGTCGACCTGATATTTTATTGGGAAGTCGGGGCTAATGTGGTCATCTTTCCAGCAATTGTAACAGTAAGGTCGACCCTGGCCTCGACCTGGACCTTGGAACCCGGCTCGACCATGGTTGCCTCAACCTCGACCTCGACCATACTAATCAGTTATTCTTTCGTAGTTGTTATTTTGATCAGTTTCTTTGGTGTGATAGACTATGTTTACATTTCTATTTCGTGCATTTAGTCGGCACTCTAATGTTCTATGGTTGTGTGCTTCACAAATATGGAACCACTTGGTATTTTTCAATTTGTGTGGACAATATTTCATAGTATGGTCGGTTAGAGTTTCACATATGTTATAGTATGTATTAGCTTGCACGCGTCATGAATCTGTTTCTCTCAGCACTTGATCATTGAGGCTACAAGTATCTTTGGTGTGACCTTCTTCACAACATGTGGTACACCACAACTCACTTCTTCTTAATTTTAGATTTTTGATGGTCTGTTGTAGATCTTCTAGTTTTTCTTATCGATGAGGAATTTGATGGGTCGTCATCATCTGACTCAACACGTTGTGCTTTCTGTAATTTGTCTTCACATGAGGTTATCTCATAGAGTGATAATGGACTTCTGATTCGTTATAGTAATCCGGCTACATACCATTGTACTAGTAGACTTTGATTGATGGTCGATCGTATTTGGATAGGTATATCTTTGAATCTTTTGTCGTACTTGTGGACCGACTCGCCTAGTCATTGCTTTATTTCTTTCAGTTTTTGTGTGTCCACGTGTGTAACATATTGGACCTTGAAAAATGATAAAAAAAATTGCTCGTTATTTCTGATTTTGACCAGTTTTAACTTTCTATGAAATCCATGAACCATATTAGAGCACAGTGTCAAAGAGCAGCACCAAATTGTGCCATCTACTTATCTTCATATTTGATGTTTGTTGCATCCAAAAAAATTCCGCATATAAACCAATATCTTCTTGGATCTTCATCTCCTTCATAAAGGGGAATATTATTGAGTCCCATGGCTTCCTTTTTAAGAACACTAGATTTTTTTAATCCTCGACTTATCACACTTTTTGACTAGATGTCGAATTATTAGTTGGTTGTTGTTCCACCGACTTGTTTGTCAATCGGTATTATGATGGATGGTATGTTAAAAGTAATTTTTGCTTGTTCTCTTTATGATTTACTTCTTCAGTCTAAAAAAATTGGTCTTTATATTATATGATATGTCATTCTATCGGACGTATCAGTTCACAACTATAATCTATTAGATTTTGTTCTCTTGATATGGAATTTGGCAGGGGGGTCAGGTCCGTGAGATCCTTGATGTGAATGAGTATTTTATCGACTTCATTTATTTATGGATCGAAAATGAGTGTGTCATGTAAATTCCCATGATCATCAGTTCTATGCCATCATATTGTAGATTGTTCGTTGATCTGAAATCTCTATTGAAGGAATTCTCTAATTCAAGGGTTGGTTGCTTGAGCAGGAGGAGTGCATATCTTCGGTCTTGAATCTTTGTAATCCATGATTTTGGATTGGTTTTCCATTTGATGGGCGCCCATGCTAGCCTCTATCAATTGTGCTTCATCAATTCTGTCGAGGATCATTGTTGTTGTTGTTATTTCCATCTCTGGTCGATTTCTTTCAGACTCAGACTGCTCACGTGCTCTATCAGGTTGATATTCTTCGACCATTTTTCTATTCAAATTCTAGTTGTTCCACAGGTTACGAATCTCCTCTCTTTTCTTTTGTCTCTTGTCCTGTTCTAATTTTTGGATGTCGATCGTTTGTTTGTAAATTTTATTTCCTCTCGAAGACACTTATGCTTCAGACTAACAAACATCGGTATGTTCTTTTATTATGGCATCTCATGGCTCAGTCAACCCGTGATCATTGCCCCAACTTACTCAGTGTCGATGAAGATGGCCATGTTTATTTGCTCAAAAAGTAGTCCCAAGCTTGGTTTGTATCTTTGCACCTTTTTTCTAGCAATTCGGCCCACTTTTCATCTATCTCTTCCTAGTTACTAATTTGTCATAATTCAACGGTATCGCCTTTTCCTTTGTCGATAAAAAATTTATGAAGCAGTTTGGGGATGGTGCACAAAAATTCATCGTGTAGAATTTGTCTTTCATTGAGTCGAGGGATTTTTGATCCTCAATAGTTTGTTCTATTATGTAATTTTCAACAATTTTTTCAACCCACTCATGTAGGTTAGTTCGACCTCTGTTTGTAAGTTTGAGTGTTAAATTTTTTTGGGGGGTTCAATTTACACATTAACAGATTTGTTGATGTATTCGAACAAGGATTCTAGGATAGATTCTAGAAATATTTCATGAGTCTCAGAGAATAATCATGAGTGTGCTTCTGCTAGTGATAGGTTGTTTCTTCTTGTGTAATTCTTAATGTAATTTTCAATTTTTCGCTCCCACCATTCATGTATGTCTTGTAAATTTATCATCTATGTGATCTTCTGCATGCCCAGGTTTAGAACTATCGACAATGGAACCAATTTTGTAATCTAGGGAAAAGTAGGGGAGTGTTACTGGTAGTTCAGTACATAAGCAAGCATAGAATCACATACATATGGGCAAAGACATACACAAAGTAGTGGAAGCCCAAAGAACAACACTTTATTAGATAGATGAGTCAATATAGCACAACAGATACATATTTTATGATACATGCTTGTCTATTTATACCTACATATTTAGTTACCAGAAAGTCGTAACTAGTTAACTTCTTGGGTCTATCGGTTAACAGAACCCTCGACCGACTTATACTTTCGACTTCGACATTCAACCGACTAACTCTTAGTCGATTGTCAGGTCTATTCAGTAGAGTCAACTATCCCCCACAACAGTTCCCCTGGAAAGAGGATTCGATATGGATGACGAAAAGAAAAAATTTGACACCCTGCCCCTTGAAGAGAACTTAAGTGGTGCGTAGGTTACAGTATTGATTACACAAGCAACGGGGCACATGATATAATAAATGCACCGAGTCTCAAGATAACTTGATCGCACCAGGGCTAACTACAACTTAAATCCACCGAGGTGGAAAAATATTAAAATTCATCGTTTCTTCATACAAAAACAAGGTGGAACTGGTGCATAGAAATTATAAGAGTATCAGTGCTCTACATAGGACAAAAAAGGCAGAAATGGTGCACAATAGTTATAAGAGAACCGGTGTGTTTTTTTATTATCTTAAGATATGGGGTGTGTGTTTTATATTAATGTACCGATGTGTTTTATTATATTAATGTGTCAGTGTGTGTTTTTCAATAACCTACTGGTGTGTTTCAACAAGAACAGCACCGAAAAGAAAAAGAAAAAAAACCCTCTGCTACAACCTCTACTCGCCCAAATTTTTTCAGTTATATGGAACATCTGCTAAAACCTCTACAGCCGATAGAGGAGGTTGTAGCAGAGGTTTTTTTGAAAAAAAATTCAAATTTTGTAACACTAAAAACCTCCGCTAGAAGGTGTTCTCCTTGTAGAATTATTGGTTGTTACTCACAGGGTCTCTTCCATGCGTTATTTTTTCTAGTGCATGCGAGAGACATACTTGGTGGTCTGTCCTTCCATATTTCATTTGATACCTTTAAAATATTTTATCCTTATGTTTTCTCATGTTGGATGATTGGGGATACATAAATTCCCTACTTCCACTGGATCTCTTCCCATCAAATTCAACTCATTTTCTTGGGAATGGGATCTACAGACTTTATAGTACCTTGGGGCTTGCAATCATTAATGGTAGGATCCCTCACTATTGATAGTGGGAATACATCAATTTCCCATGATCAATGTATTCTACAAGTGTTCAACCATAGCACATGTATTCGCACTTGCTAGAATGTACTAGGTACCTTGATGCCCATGTAGATTTTTAATGACTAAAATTAGCAAACTGAAATTTTGTCAAACACTTAGCAACCTAGAGATAATTGTCTTCATAAAATTCATAAATGAAAAAACGCACATTCAGAAATTTCCATAAGTAGAAATACACATTGCTTAGCAAAATATGCAGTGGAAAAACACAGTGGACAACAACCCAATAACACTCAGAAATTTAGGCAAATGTCAAGTAAAACCCCAATGTGGGGAAACTCAACGAGAGAGAGAGAGAGAGAGAGAGAGAGATCTTATTATTATGCTTCAGGAAAGTACAAAACAGTAGAAAAACCACATTTCTAGCCATGGAAAATACCTCACAGCACCAAATCTGTCCCACAGAAATATGCCTCGTTTTCCATGCCAAAATTGTACTATTGTACGGCCACCTCCATACCTCATTTTCCATGCCCATAGTCAGTTGTATGGACTATTTTGTATGGCTCAGAAATAGTGAACAAAAAACTAATATCTACCTCAAAATTCATGCCTGAACCTGCCTCGATTTCCATGCCAAATATGTACGGTTGTACAGAATCATATGGATTGTACAGATCCATACAGTATGGCCTCCCATAGCAGAAAAAAAAATCCAACCCAAAACTCACAAAAAAACATTATCGGGATTCGTGCCCTCCTTCCTTGGAAAACGTGCCCTCTTTGTTGCTCACTTTCCTCTCTCAAACATCCTCAGAATATCTCTCTAACTCTCCTCCCGATGTCTTCTCAACATTCGACATGTATTGCACAGAACCCAATGCATTCTTTTATAATTTGAAAATGACATTTTCCCCCCCAAAGTGTCTTTTCACCTTCCCAACCCTAGATCCAAAGGCCAAGATTAGATCTTGCCTTTTTCAAGATCAAGGTTCATGATCCATTCCCTCCAAAATGAATCAATTGAAATATTAAAGTGATTTCACTTTATTGCATAAGTGCTTTATGAAAATAAAGCCACTTTAAAAATAGAAGGTACACTTTATTAAAAAATTCACTTTAATAAAAGAACCACTTAAAACAACTTTATAAAAAATATTACAAAGTTAAGTGTCTGGTAGTGTAAGCATTAAGGTAACATCTGCATACAAGACAAAACATGTGGAGTACCTCCCGAGCTAAAAAATAACACTCCCTCTTAGCGAGGGAGGTACTTCTAGTAGTACCACCAGAATCTGTCTCCATATCAACAGTTGCCATAGTTTCTCCCTCTATACCAGAAGTCTTTTCTCCCTCTGAACATGAAGCCACTACTCCCATTGCAGTAGAAGCCTCTGTTTCTACCTTTGTTGTACCACGAACTGAAGACATGCTCCTAGGAGACTACACACTCTCCTGAGCATCCAACTGTGTCGACTCATGCCTATTGAGTCCCTCGAGAGTCCCAGAAGAATATTGAGTGCCATGTATCAACTCTCTCTCCCGTGCTACCTACCAACTCTCTGAAACAGAATCTAAGTCCAGAAATCCACTAGACCCCAACACGGGTCTACCCAACAACCTATACAAACCCTCATACTTGACACCAAGCATTACTGATGTGTCAGCAGTTGCTCCCACAGGATACAAAAAAACATGTGCACTATTGAAAACAACTCCAAATCCACTCTCATCCAAAGTTGACACTGAGAGAAAATTAATTGTCAACTCTGGAACATATAACACCTCGCCAACCTCCAGAAGACCTCTTGACTCTAGTTGGAATCTCATCCTTCCAACCCCCTTTACTGCATGTTGTGGGCCGGCTCCACAATTCACGCTACAGTCTGAGTCTATCTCTGTAAGATCGAGGAAAATTGACCTCAACCCGGTCATGTGCCGAGAAGCACCACAATCCACAAACCAAGATTCAATGTCCTCGAACACTAGGCATCCACTGCCCACGGAACCAGCCATGATAGAGAACTCCTTCTCAAATCTATCAGCAAACTCTGCAACTTCTGCTAAAGCTGACACCTTTGGTTTTGGTTTCTTCTTCTCGTTGTTCATACATTGACTAGCATAGTGGCCAGTCTTGTGAAATGTAAAGCATTTCACCTTGCTCATGTCCTTCTTATCTCCCTTTACCACAAGAGAAACATTATTGTTGTCTGCACCATCCAATGCATTTTCATGAGACCCCTCTTGGATCTCCTCTTGCATAAAATCATCCCATAATTTTCTCCAATCAGGGAGCTTCTCTCTCCCCACCACGCACTTGACGAAAACTTCCCACTCCTTGGTGAAGCCTTTGAGGGTTATCCACACCAACTCTGAGTCAGGAATGACTTCTCCAACAACTGCCAATTTTTCCTTCACCTATGAAACCTGGGTGAGGTAGGTGGCCACACTCTCTCCTTTGACCATCCTAGCTCCATGGAACTTGTCTCGAAGAGCCATTTTCCGGTTCTTGTTCTTAGCCTCATACAAGCCTTTCAGTACAACCCACATTTCAATGGTTGTCTTCTTCTCATCCAAATGTGGAATAAGGTGGTCTCTAACCCCATCCAAGATGATTCTCTTAGTCTTGGCTTCCCTCACCTCATGAACATCAAGAGCTATGGGATCTGAAGTAGGTACATGCACAATGGTGTTCGCAAATGACCACAATTTGTTCTCCTTGAGAACATTGTTGATTCTAACCTTCCACTGCAGGTAGTTGGAGATCCCCTCCAATCTATCTTCAAACCTAATGCTAGAAGTCATCTTTTTCCACCTGACAAAGAACCTTTTATGCCTTCTTCAAGGAAATACAACAGCAAATCACTTGTTGTCCCAAGTGCCAAATGTTGCCCACTGAACTTTAGAGCACAAGCTCTGATACCATGTAGATTTTTAATGACTAAAATTAGAAAACTAAAATTCCGTCAAACACTTAGCAACCTAGAGATAGTTGTCTTCATAAACTTCAAAAATGCAAAAAACCACATTCAGACATTTCCATAAGCAGAAATACACATTGCTAAGCAAAATATGCAATGAAAAAACACAGTGGACAGCAACCCAATAACACTCAGAAATTTAGGGGGGAAACCCAATGAGAGAGAGAGAGAGAGATATTATTATTATGGTTCAGGAAATTACAAAACAGCAGCAAAACCACATTTCCAGCCAAGGAAAATACCTCACAACGCCAAATTTGTCCCACATAAATCTGCCTCATTTTCTGTGCCAAAACCGTACTATTGTACGGCCACCTCCATACCTTATTTTCCATGCCCATAGTCAATTGTACGGATTGTTTCATACGGCCCAGAAATAGTGAACAGAAAACTGAAATCCACCTTGAAATTTGTCCCCGAAGCTACCTCGATTTATGTGCCAAATCTGTACGGACTTGGTTAAGTACGGCCTCCCACAGTAGAAAAAAAAATTCGAACCAAAACTCACAAAACAAAATTCTCGAGATTCATGCCCTCCTTCCTTGGAAAACATGCCCTCTTTTCTACTCACTTTCCTCTCTCAAGCATGCTCATAAAATCTCTCTAACTCTCCTCCCGATGTCCTCTCAGCATTTGACATGCCTTGCACACTACCCAATGCATTCTTTTATAATCTGAACATGACATTTTCCCCCCCAAAGTGTCTTTTCACCTTCCCAACCCTAGATCCAAAGGCCAAGATTAGATCTTGCCTTTTTCAAGATCAAGGGTCATGATCCATTCCCTCCAAAATGAATCACTTGAAATATTAAAGTGATTTCACTTTATTACATAAGTGCTTTATGAAAATAAAGTCACTTTAAAAATAGAAGGTACACTTTATTTAAAAAGTCACTTTAATAAAAGAACCACTTAAAACAACTTTATAAAAACTATTACAAAGTTAAGTGCCTGGTAGTGTAAACATTAAGGTAACATATGCATACAAGACAAAACATGCAGAGTACCTCTCGAGCTAAAAACTAATAGCCCATTGTCATTGTATGTTGGTTATCTTTCATCCATTGATGGTATACATCAATGATCGGTAATCAAACAATTTATCCCATGTTCTACATCATCTCATCTATTCACATGGTGGAGATTCATACATTTGACAAGTTTGGATTGAATGCATTGGGCCATAGTAGCATCCCATTTTTATGTTTTGATTGAGTTGCATAGGATAGTACCACTTACTCACATGGAATTGGTACTTTTGGAGGATCAATTTGTTCATCTCATTGTTCTAGATATCCTCTTAATATATTCTAAGATATGGATCCATCATGTATTTTTTATGGCCATGACCTTTAATTTACACACATATTTCATGAATCCATAGTGTACTTGATTTGATGGTCATTATTTTCCACACCTAAGCATGGGTATGCATGCCTCGAGAAGAGAGCCATCTAATACCTTGGTTTCTATCATAAGTACTTCCCATATCCAACATCTAGTGCACTCCACCTAGCCCCACTCAGTGTCTTCCTCTGCAATATTGTAATGTATTTTTACCATCAAATCCCCTTCTGACCTCACACATTAATGGGAATCTATTTTAGAATATTTTTAAGGTATGAGATGTAATATTATATGCAGAAACAGGAATATTCAATATATATCAATGGAACGGAAAAATATTGAGAAGAGAAATACCAAAAATAATACCTTTATTCAAACAAGTCAATGTTCACTTGCCTCTTCAAGGGGGAAACCTCTAGCAAAGTATTTCTCTATTACAATAATTCTCAAGACAAATCTTTATCATGCCTCCTTGATCTGAAATGATCTTTTAAATGGTGTGGTTAAGTATTTTGCATGAGTTGATTTACCATAGAAATTAAAGAGGAGAAAAAGGAGTTTTAATGAAATAATGTTGCATCCATCATAAAGAATGAAAAACAAAAAATGAGCATTAAGAACAACAAACCATAATGCCAAAACTTGATAACATATTTTCGCAAATTTGCCTACATCTTCGGGTCTTTGTCTCGGTGTGGGAGGCTTCCTTATTAATATTCAATGCTTCAAAAGTACATCAAAATTACATCAATTTGTTCTATGACTGACACAGTAATTTTATTCTTTGTCTCAATAACTCAATGCAACAGACGGAACTGAAAAAGGTGGGGTAGAACTCCTAGAAATGGCATCCAAAGCTTTGTTACTCTCTTATCTTCCCTACATAAAAATGGCTTGGACTTCACAAATTCTTCATCATTCTCTTGTTCTGAACTTTTTCATGTCTATAAATAGACTTGTTTTATATATAATTTGAGTTTTGGTTCACATCCCAACTTCCTCCCAAGACCTGGCCTCAATCTGAGCTCCAAATCCTCAAAAAAAGGGAAAAAATACCATTATAACAGGCCTGAAAATATTAAAAATTCATTTTCCAAATTTGAAAAACCACATTTTGGAAAAATTTGGCATGCGTGCCCCTTTCAGATAGGCTCCAGGTCATATGAGATTCCATATGGTCGAGCGCCATCCCCTAAACAACATTGATCCCCCTGGTCCTTAGGATCGTGGTCGTGTGGAAGGCAGGTGTCTGCGTGCTAGAGGAACTGGTTCTAATCATTGGCCCTTGGTTCCCTGCCTTGTTCAAAGGGCTAGCCCTGCCAACCTAGTACTATCCCTTAAATCGCACGCAATACCATAAAAAAACAATGTAAAGTGGAGTGTAGTTAATCTCTGCCCCTCCGCCCTTGTGGCTAGCAGAAAGTGGTTAGAACGTTGCTTTCTTGAGAGGTCAGGAGGTCAATCCATCAGAGCTACATACCAAATTTTTGACCCAGCCCTTATTAGCCTTACCCGGGGTGCCACATGGAACCCTGTGAATGGGCCACTTGGCAACATATAACTTGCTCGAGCCAACTCAGTACACAGTCAACCTATCTAGTCAGTGGTCCATTCAGCTTATCGAGTCAACACAATACACCACATGTCACCTCCTCATCCTACCACTTCACTTCCACATCACTACTACACATTATTTTGTACTACCATGTGTCTGCACTAGGGTTTACCATGTCACTGTATGAAATTCCACGTCAGTGTCCGTACATTCCAGCCATATGGCACATCAGCACTCGAAAACACCAAATATGCATGCCATGTGTCCACCTCTTGTCTTTCCACATCAGCATGTTGACATCATCATGACATCATATGCCATGTCATGATGGTGTACTGCTAACATCAGTAGTATGGACTGTTGATTTTTTACTTTGACCTTTTTTGCATGTTTGGGAAAATCTTCAAATCATGATATCTTTCACATAGGGAGTCTATTTTCGAAAAACAATATATTGTCGAAATCAGCACGATGAGCACTACACGATGGAAATGGTTTTGTTTGAATACAAGAAGTTTGAATTTTGGGCCTTTTTGGATCCATTTGGATCACACCTCCCCACTGAGACCTTTTGGTCCTCCAAAAGGATATTAACCCGACTTCAAGTGCGGGAAAGGCCTCCCCACTTGTCCTTTGTCTATCAAATATGTCTTGTGCACCTTTCGCATCATAATCAATTGCAAAAAAACATGATAATTGAACACATATTGTTAGCCATTTGCATTTGCTCGCATCTTTCTAAACCCACTACCATCCATCTAGAAAAAATCAGCAGCGATAACCATATCAGAAACATGATTGAAAATGAACCAATATGCATGTTCTTCTTTACAGGTTTGCACGACAAAAACCCATCTTCAAGAAAAGTATGTCTAGATCTACATCCTATGACCATTTTAATTCCATGCTTAAGATCAACTGGTACAATTATAGGTGTATTGCTTACATAAGTTTCCTTCTTCAATTGTTCCATTGTAAAAAGAGATTGATTCCCTTTGATATGATGAGCATGCACAACATATTTTGTCCCTTTTTTAGTTAAGTGATATTGATTATGTTCCCTAAAGAATATTTATTTTCTATCATATAAATAATGGCTACCCAAGACCATTCCACATGCTTCTAGCAGTACCACATCGCATTTTACTTCATCCACAAACTTAGATGTAATTGCAAACTTTGTGACACATTACTTTGTTATGGGCAATTTTTTATTTTTGCTTATCCAATTTAGTGAATAGGGTTTGTGATGCATATTAGTTTTTAATCCCAATTTCTTAACCACTTCTACTGAAATTAAGTTATCTTGAGATTTGTTATCTAACAAAGTGTTGATCTTGGTATGTTTCATAATGACCCTTATATGAAACAATTTACTTCTTGAATCAAAACCATCACCAATTTTACCTACAAACCAATTGTTGTCATTTTAGTCTCATCACATGAATCTGACCCCAAGTATGTTGGTTGTGTTGTTTCTGCAACTTTTTTCCTCCCTTTCCTCTCTTTGAACCACTTTGGTTTCTTCTCTAGGTGCAATTTTCAGCAATGTTCATCATCATGCCCTTCTTTCTTTCAATGCTTGCAAGAGATGTTCTCTTTCCTCACTATCATTGAGTTTTCTTTCTTCGCATTCCCTTTTCCTTTGCCTTCTTTCTTTGAAGATGATTCCCTTGATACACCAACTCCAGTTTTCCTTGCTTAAATATATGTTTCTTGAACAGAAACATCATCAAGATTAGTAGGTCCAAACATAAACATTGTATTATGAATATGTGCAGGAAAACCTCCTATATACTTCATAAGAGTTTCTTCTATATGTAATGGAATATTTAACATCAAATCCATCTTATGAAATTCATATGTGTATTCTTGCACCGGTTGTTCTTTTCTTAATTTAAGACTTTTCCATTCAATTAAAGACTTCTCCTTATACCCCAAAGGATAGAACTGTTTTCTAAGTGCAAAAAATAAAATCTTGCCATGATAGAAATACATTACCAGTTTTTTGAGTACCATATTGCAACTTACTCTTCCACCATATGAGTGTTGTGCCTGCAAGACGAAGCGATGCCAATTTGATCTTGGTTGCCTCATCATTGATTTTTTGCACATTGCAATATACCTCCATCTGTCTAACCCAACTATCAAGCTTCTCAGCATTGACTTCTCCATTATACACAGAAACTTGAATTTCACATCAATTTTAAGTAATGGCATGTCAGGCTTATGTTTATGGGAATGAGAATGCTTTCTTGCAGAAGTAGAATTTGAACTTGTACTTGAAGAAGAAGAAGAAGAAGGATATGAAGAAGGTGAAGGAGGAGGTTTTGGAGGGTCTTATCCCTCTTCATTTTTTTCTTTATTTGAATATTCCCCTTGAATTGGTCTCTTCTATTCCAAGTAATCAGCATACAACACTTTTACCATCTCCAACATGGCAAAGAAAGTTCTTTGAAACTCTCTTTCATTTTGAGAAAGTCCTTCTTCCCATGTCATCTTCTCACTTTGAGATGTCCTCTTTCTTTATCCAATCTCAGGATCTCCTTCTACAATCTCTCCTTCTCCACGACTTAACTTTTCCCTAGTGATCATGCATACTCAAAACAACCAAATGTCAACCTACTATGATGCCACTTGATCCGAAATGATCTTTTAAATGACTTGGTTAAGTATTTTGCATGAGTTGATTTACCATAGAAATTAAAGAGAAGAAGAAGGTGTTTTAATGAAATAATGTTGCATCCATCATAAAGAATGAAGAACATAAAATGTGCATTAATAACAGCAAACCATAATGCCAAAACTTGATAATGGAGTTCGGCAAATTTGCCTACATCTCTGGGCCTTTGTCTTAGTGGGGGAGGCTTCCTTATTAATATTCAATGCCTCAAAATTACATCAACATTACATAAATTTGTTCTCTGACTGACATAGCAATTTTCTTCTCTATCTCAGGAACTCAATGCAATAGACAGCACTGAAAAAGGTGGAGTAGAACTCCCAGAAATGGCCTCCAAAGTTTCGTTACTCTCCTAGCTTCCCTGCATAAAAATGGCTTGGACTTCACAAATTCTTCATCATTCTCTTGTTCTAAAATTTCTCATGGTTGTAAACAAACCTGGATTATATATAATTTGAGTTGGGGGTCACATCCCAACTTCCTCCCAAGAATTGGCCTCAATTTGAGCTCCAAATCCTCAAAAAAAGGGTGGTCGCGTGGAAGGTAGGTGTCCACATGCTGGAGCGATCGGTTCTAATCCTTGGTCCTTGGTTTTATTCCTTGGTTGGTGGGATAGAACTGTCGACCGGGTGCTATCCCTTAAATCCAACACAATACCATAACAAAAAAATGTAAAAGTGGAGTGCAATTAACCCATGCCCCTCCGCCCTTGTGGCTAGCATAAAGTGGTTAGAATGTTACTTTCTCGAGAGGTCAGGAGGTCGATCCCCCGAAGTTGCATACCAAATTTTTGACCGAGCCCTTATTGGCCTTATTCAGGGTTCCATGTGGTACCCTTTGATTGGGCCACTTGGCATCATATGACTCGCTCGAGCCAACTCAGCACATAGTCACCATGTCTAGTCAGTGGTCCAGTCAACTTGCCAAGTCAGCATCGTACACCACGTGTCACCTCCTCAGCCTGCCATTTCATTGCCACTTCACTACCACACATCCTTCTGTACTTCCACATGTCTGCACCAGGGTCTGCCATGTCACTGTACGGATTTCCACATTATCATCCATACAGTCCAGTCATCTACCACATCAGCACCCAAAAATGCCAGATATGCATGCCACATGTCAGCCTCTGGTATTGCCATGTCAGCATGTTGATGTCATCATGACATCATGTTGACATAATCTTCCATGTCATGTTGACTTCAACAGTATGAAATGTTGACTTTTTACTTTGATTTTTTTTCATGTTTGGGAAAAACTTCAGATCGTGATATATTTCGCATACGGAGTCCATTTTAAAAAAAGAATATATTGTCGGAATCAACACGACGAGCACTATGCAATGGCATGGTTTCGTTTGAATGCAAGAACTTTTAATTTTAGGCCTTTTTGGATCCATTTGGATCACTTCTACTCTTATTTATACTAATTTTATCTTATAAATAACATTCTAGAGGAAGATCTTTCTAGAAGTGGAAGCTTCTATTAGATCTTCTTACATTGACTTGTTGATATTTATTAAATAGGCCTTATTATCTAATTTTGGCCTCTATTACATGGAAAATATATTATTCTATCTATGTGAGGGGTTAGGGAGGTTAGGTCAGCATGCCCTCCCCCTTGAAAAAGAGCCTTGTCCTCAAGGCTTAAGATGAGAAAATTGTTGCAGAATGGTAGTCGTCTCCCAAGTGGCATATTCTGGTGGAGTATCCTTCCATTGAACTAAACATTACTTGATGGTGTGCTAACAAAGATGACACTTGCGCTGGTCCAAGACAGCTTGTGGTTGCAACCAAATGGAACCTTCTTCATCCAACTCTGGTAGACTGGTCTAGGTATGGAACTTGGTGCCAAGCACTTTCTTCGGGCATGATAGACGAAAAACATGATGTAGCTTGGAGTGACTGGGAAATGATAAATAATATGCCACTGGTCCCATGCGTTTTAGAATAGTATAAGGACCATAAAATTAGGGGGTAAGTTTCTGACACTATTGGGATTTTAGTGAAGTCTTCTTATACGGTTGTAGATAGAGAAACACGTAGTCCCCTTCAGAAAATTGACGTTCAAAATGAACCTGATATGCATGTTACTTCATGAAGCTTTGAGTTATGACCAAATGTGTAAGATCATCTAATTGGGGTAGTGTTTCCTTAGGTGAAACCTCGGAATCTTCATTATAAATATCCTCAGAAATGGCCATAATATATATATATATATCTTGTGCCCAGGAAAGTATTTCTTATCACAATTATTGTAGGGATACTGAAAGGGAGGGGTGAATCAGTATGATCATTTCATACCACTTTTAACCACAATATATATTTTTTCACTTTATCAACATTGTTCAACGTGTACAGTATGCGGTCGACGCGACTAAAAATCAGTAAACCCGTGCGGATGCGGAAATGGTGCATTGATGATTTTGGTCAGGCCTCAACCACTTCTGGGATGAAGTAGATATCGACCATACCCCAAAATATCCCTAAAATTATTCCTTGGGATCACTGAAAGGATTGGAGGTACCTTCAAAGGCCTCCCCATTCACATTGGAAACTAGTTGCGAAATATCTAGCAATTCTCCTATAAATAGAGGATCATTGTATGCAAAAAAAAAAAAGCAATTTGAGTATCGCGCAGGGAGACTCGTACAGTGCATTGAGCATTTGTTTTTGTAAGTACGTCCCGCCGGTACAGTAGTTGTTACAACTCCTCAATCCTTCTTACTCAATAAATACTTCTGGGGTAGACGTCAAGGCGCAACTTCTTCCTCATTCATTGGGGGCTAGAAGGAAGGTGGTGCTTAGCTTATTGTGGTATATTCACAGATATAATGCAATCATGGCTTGTGCGAGGGAACTTGAAGGAACAGCACCACTAATCGAACAAAGGATGAGATGAGGGGTCTTGTTATGATGTTCAATTTGTCTTTGAGAAACCATCTTTCTTGTAGAACTATTTGAGCATTCATAGAAAGTGTTTCACCTCTCTCCTCTTGAGAAGTTCAACTATCAATTCTTCACCATTACATTTTCATTTTCAACCATTGTTAAAAGAGAGAAAGCCTTTGTTTCAGGACTCAAGATCCTTCCCAAGGAGGAAGAGGGGACTCATAAGTTCCCATATTTCTCCTAGGTTTTATCAATTCGAAGATCAATCTCATTTGGTAGATATTCTTGTGTCTCTTTCTTGCATCAATTTTAGTTGTTACATGTTTGGTTTAGTTTTATTTCCTTTTTGTTCATTTCTTGTTTTCTACTTAGTTAAACCACTAATCAACTAACAAACTGATGTGATGTCTTTCCAGCCTAACTAGATAGTTAATGGAAATCTTTTTGCTCACACAAGTGACAAAAAGAACCCAATAGATTGGTGACCATACTGGGGATTTTGGATCAAAATCCTCCACAATTAGGTTGTTAAAGCTTTCTTTCTCACTCATTTGTGTTTTCAGGTATTAAAACCAGCCTATTCTCACCTTCCAAGAGAAGGATTTCATACCACATTGAGTGAAATTGTTCAAAAATTTTGTCCCACCAACTTCTATGTGTGTGCATGGGTTCAGAGAAAATAGACACATGGTCTACGCACATCCGTGCTCTATCATAACTATCCAAATGTGCACTATGCGCCTTGTGCACAAATGTTTTTGGTTTAGTCGTGCACTAGTCTTATTTTTTCTAAATTGTAAGGCTTGAGCAATTCACTTCCACCAAGTAGTTTAGATTTGATTTATGCATTATTGTAAAAGCCATTGATAGCATGCTTGGAGATCCACTCTTGCATACATATCTTAAAACCACACATATACATTTAGGGAGGATAAAAAGAACCTTTGCATCTTTTACTTCCTTACTTACCACATGGATGGCCTAAAGCTTAGCATGTGAATTTCAGTATCTTATTTTCTTTTATAAAGTCATCACACTAATCAGGGACTAGAAACTTATTTAAGTAATCTTGGAGTATGCTCTTTCCTTGCACCCTAGTGTGATCTTGGAAATCAGAAAAGAGATTTCCTAAACAAGTCTGCATCTCCCTTAAATAAAATCAACCAATCTCTAGGAGAGGTTAATACCTCTTAGCTTATTTTCAAACTTAAATCTAAGATTTTTAAGGGCCCATATGCCCACATGCATACAATCCTAGGATAGTTTCAAGTTCTTAAAGTAAATCACCTAGGAAGTCTAAAATATTGTAAGCGCCCACACATTCCCATATGTTCACAATCTAGGGACAGTTTCCAAGCTTTATTATATTAAAAAAAATCCTAGGGAGATAAAAGATTCAAAGTAAGGATGGCCATATACACCATGTTAGCTTAAGGTTCTTTCGTTTGCAAGGGTCATTTGAGAAAATTTATTAAGTTATCTAAACAAGACAATTAAAGGACCACACGATGTCCACCATTGTTATCGGACTAATCGGTAGGTGCGGACACTAACATATCTCCCTAGATCCACCTGGATCTAGAACAAAACAGGACAGGACATGACTCTTTCCCTAAGTTTCGACCATTGAATTAGCTAGTAGGGAGGAACAAGTAACATACCTTTGTATCGCTTCCTAGGGTCTCTGTTGCTCCCACTTCACTCCGGTGCTCTCATGAAGTCAAGACCAAGACAACACAAACTAACCAAAGTGAAGATAGCAAAATATATTCAACTGTCAACTTATGTGTATGATCAAGGAATTACACAATAAAGTGAGAATAGCTTTATGGGAAAGGGACATGCCACTGTATCATATTAATTGAAAGTATAACATTACAACTTGATCGCCTTGATGTCGCAAGCTCCCTTCCAGTGGCTCTTGGCTCCAACACACACACTTGCTCAATCCTTGTATGAAGAAGATCAAATCCTCTTGATAGACTTGCTAGAGTCTCCAAGCTCTTGTTCAAACTAGGTCCTTCACATAATATTTTCACCAATTCTCCAATGAATCTTGCTTAACATTTTCCATGAGAATTCCCTCAATATATAGGAGAGAATGAGATGGTTACTTGGATAAGAATGATCCCACAATATCAGGTAATCTAGTGCAAGGATAACCATTCGAATGCCAACCCATTCTTCTAGAAGATTCCCTTCTAGAACCATCGAGAATTCATCTTTTTCCAAGCTTTAGAGAAGGTTAGCACCCTAACTATGTAACACTGTGAGAGAAGTTCACACCCTGGCTTAAGGCAGCCTGCGAGAATGGGTCATTCTCGCACCCTGGTATACTAGCCAACTGCAAACTCTCTTCAAAAGTGAGTTTTCTGAGAAGAGATGAATGCCAGTTTTCTCTGGATAAAGTTCTTATGAGGAGCCTGAGTACACCATCATCAATACATCATCATGATGACCAAAATCATGGGTAACAGAATGCCCCCAAAATTATGAGGCTGGAATCAGTGACAACCTAAAGACTTTGTAAGCTACATGTGTGTGTCGGAAACCAGGAGCGCACCTAATCGGAATCCTGTGAAAAACAAAGCATCTGCAGAATATCATATATATTAATTCTGAGGTAGGCATTCCCATACTCAGATCACAGACTGATGACATTGTAGACATGGGTCATGGCCACCAATAATACACTGTGGATCCATGCTGTCAAAATATAGCATAGCCACCAGGAATACACTGTGGATCTATGCGAGAAAATTCAAATTAAGACGACATAGCCACGAGACATACACAGTGGATCTGTGTGTCGAAAATTATACATATTCCATCGAAACCTGGACAAAGAGATGATATACAGGGTCTTCAATCTCGTCTCCCAAAAGTACGAATCTAACCATGTGATTACATGTATCAAAGTCGAACATGGTATAAACCACTTGATTACTGGTCATTGATGAAACCGTTAACAAGTGCGAGGGAAATCACCATTGATGTCAATGAATCCCAAGGTACTCTAGTACAATCCTTCGAATGTGAATAAATGAACTGAAGTCGAACACTCGCTAGAATCTTTTGATCAGGGGTCAATGATGTAAACCCACTGTCGAAAGAGAGGAAACATGCCATTGAGGCATGCAAGTTCCAAGGTACCAAATAATTTCTAAGTCTTGATTCTGGATAATGAGTTGAAGTCGACGGAACAAAACTCATCACAGGAGGGCCTTGATGTATCCCCCATCAATGACACGAAATGAGTAACAGATTTTGAAGGTGAAACAGAGTATGATGTAAGTTGAACTGGACACAGGGAAGGCCGACACGGAGAGAATGGACAATGGCAGATGGTCAACTCAATAGAGGTTTTAGATGAACTTATCTTGAACATATGAACGACACGACCAATATTTGGCAGCATTGACTCAAAGATAACACAGGGAATGACCTTGTAGCAAATCAAATGAGAGACAAATGGATTTCCCAAACCGGATTCAAATAATGAATAGGGGGTGTCATGTTCAAGAGCGACACTTACTGCCAATTAATATGAAGATGAAAACATATTCCTTTCCCAAATTTTCCCCCACCATTTATGGCGAGTACTTCTTTATTTTTATGCAAGCTTGAGGAGGATAACATATGCTTGTTGATATAATCTTATCCTTCAGATACGTCCTTCGGAGTATGTTTAACGAACCCTAAGAAGGAGTGGTTCGGTCCCATTACGGGTCTGTCAATGTTTGTTTAACGAGTCCAAAGATAGAAAACTCGAAGGGTTTTCATGATTATAGAGTTTGGAAAAACACTTAAAAGAGAACTCTCTTAGTTCCTTTTTCGTACAATAGTCTGATGAGACCGAAAAAGAGATAAATTATCGCTCACCAGACGCTTTCTTCAAATACTTTATCGAGCGTGAAAATAGCAAGGTCGCTCGGCAATCTTTTCACATTTAGAGAGTCTGAAAAGAGCTTAAAGAGGACTCCAGGGGGGTTCCTTTTTCGTGTAACCTTGTTGAGCCTGAAAAAGTGATAAAAGTATGTTCGATCGTGTTCTCAGGTTTTTTCGAGCGTGAGAACGGACAAAGACCCAGCTCGAGGTTTTATACAAAAACCATAAAAAACAATCAAAATATGCGAAGAGAAAAGAAAAATCATGTCTGCATCCCTGTACATGACCATCGAAGTCGTTACGCCTGCAAAATTTACACTCAAAAGGACAATAGGGTTTAGGTTTTAATCAACAAATAATTATTAAAAATTAAATAACATGGTAAAAGTCAATATAAAGAAATAAAACTTTTTTTACCAT
>ML776795.1:200804-235904 GCA_009831015.1 Picea engelmannii
AATTTACACTCAAAAGGACAATAGGGTTTAGGTTTTAATCAACAAATAATTATTAAAAATTAAATAACATGGTAAAAGTCAATATAAAGAAATAAAACTTTTTTTACCATATCATTTTCACTTTTCACTATTTGAGCCCAAAAACCCCTCTTTTACCCTCGAAATTCGGCGTCAGATTGTGGGAGTTATGAGCATCCATTCGATGAGCCGTCAGCGACAGTGAGGTAGGCTCCTTGTCCTCTACTCTTTCATGGTTTTATTTTGCATTTTCATTGGTTAAAAACTCTTTTTTGAGTTGGTTTTGTGAGCCCTACTTGCGCTCAGCCCTTCTCGCAGGTGGGATACACGGGACCTGCGAGAATGGATCATTCTCGCAGGTGATACCACAGCAGCCTGTGAGGTTCTCGTACTGTGCCCAAAGGGCACCTACGAGAACCGCAAAGCACAAAAAAAAAATTAAAAATTGCTCAATGAAAGAGAACCAAATTGTGAGTAGAGTTACTAATATTCTTTTTGTGCTTCTTATGCAGGTAATTGGCCATCAAAATGGTTCTTGAATGGCGCAAAAGGGAGCATGAAGAAGAAAATTCCATTGCCAGAAATCATCCACCCACTATTGCCACTTTAAGGAATTGTGGTCTCCTGAAGTACTTTCGTATCCCAGGCATGAGGGCCCAAGTCAGGTTATTAGAGTACCTTGTGCATATGTGGGATCTCGATCAACAGGTATTCCATGTGGGGGTCCACACACTGTCCTTAGATATTGAGGAAATTTACTTTTTGACTGGACTGTCACGGCGTGGGTACCACATGAGCCTGACTGGTAGCAGAGGTGGTGGGTTGCCCATGAGTGAGTATTGTCACTTACACTGTGTTCCCGAGGCAGAGAGGAAGAAAGGGAAAGTATCTATTTGGGGAGTACGGGATTTGAGCCTCCGTACTATCTTATTCACCATTTCTCAGATGGTTGGGAGCTCCGCTCCTCACATGGCGCTACAGAGTTACTTCTAATATTCCATAGAGTGTATTGAACCTCGGGTTTTTAACTGGGAAGATGTTGTGCTTCGTAGTATGAAAAAGTAGTTGACCAAATGCAGATAAGGCGACCTGAAGCAATTCTGGTATGGATCTTTGTTGGTGTCCTTCTTCCTCGAGAGGGTTCCGTTACTAAGGTTGCAGGTCGAGTGGAATTTCCCGGCTCCTACAGACCCAAGGATGTTGAGATGGTGTCGGTTGATGGCCCAACACATAGCTGGACCAATAATCAAGTATGATGATACCTTATTTGATTGGTTGCGACCACAGATGTTGATGGTCGATGATTATGCTTATGCTAGGTTGGATTTCCAAGGAGATCCGGACTTAGTCCTGCCAGAGGACGCTTAGTGGGGATACCTTGGTAAGAAGTACACATTTTTTCTTTTAAATGTTTTTGTGAATTTTTATCATATGCAAATGTTTTTAATATGTTCGTCCAAAGACTAAATGAAAAAATATTTTTTGATGACACAGACGTTGGACCTTACCGACCTCATGGTGCTTCTCCCATTCAGCGGCGAGGAGAGGTAGCACCAAAGCCACAATACGTCGAGGATTATCAAGTAGTGGAACAAAACCTAGAGGGTTTGACCAAGAATATTCCAGACATGCCTCTTGGAGAGGTTCCACGATGCAATCAGCGTCATACAGTAGGAGTATCAGAGTCCATGGGTTGACTGCTCCATAGGGTTTCTCGGGCAGTCGTGTGTTACCGTGAATGTCATCCATGATGTCACTTTGTAGAAGCCATGAGCTTCAGATTTTGACATTTTGGTCTTCAGACAAAACTTTTTGTAAAAAACTCTTTTGATCGTTATACATACAGACGACTTCTACCGGTTTATGATGTGTTGTGTGAAAATTGATGTGATTGATTTATAAATGATCCAAATGTTTGTCTAATACATAGTTAGCCAATGCATCAGTTAATGTGTTTAGACATCTAGGAATATGTTGATATTCAATATAATCAAAATAATGTTCCAAGAGGCGAATTCGCAAATACACCCGTAACAAAGTAGAACTTTGAATAGTATAGACATTAATTAACTGTAGCACTACAAGCTGTGAATCGAGTTGCACAACCAAATGAGGTATTCTGAGCGAGATAGCATCAACCAATAATTCGATAACGGTGCTATACTCTGCAATATTGTTGGTTGCACAGCCGAGACACACACCTCGTAAGGAGACAAGTTCGTTTGTAGGGGCGTAAATTGCCCATGCAACGGAAGTAAGGTTCTGAGTACTACGGCTAGCGCCATCAGCGAAGCCAATGTAGGGTAGCGAAGACTCCTACATTTGGAAATCAAACACAATGTCACATAAGGGCAGAGACCAGATAACGACAAAAGCAAGCTATAGTAACACACAAGAAGTATGATACATTAAAAATACAAGTACTCATGCACAGATGATTTTATGCATAGTACTTCTTCAAGTACAACCCATTCACGGGTTCACTCAAAGGGATACCATCGTAATCTACTAACTCATAAGCTCCTTTTTCCAAAACTCATCGAACGATATAAGGACCTCGCCACATGGCTTCGAATTTTCCAGCTCCTAACATATCTCGATCTTGTTCATAGAGGAGAACAAGATCTCCTTCGGAGAAAACGTGAGGTTTTACATGTTTGTCGTATTGGGCCTTGACACATTTTTTTGAGTTTCTATGACTAGGGTGGCATCGTGTCGAGTTTCGTCTAATCGCATAAGATAAAGTGTTGGGTAGGAGTTCAACAGCTAGCTTTAAAGAGGGTATCTCGCATTCAATCGGGAAAATGGCTTCCATACCATAGACTAACCGGAAATGTGTAAACCTAGTAGCGGACTTGACGGATGTCCGGTAAGCCCACAATGCCGAAAACAACATTGTGTGCCAACTTGTTTTGTGAATCCCTATCATTCGTCGGAGCATAGTTATGAGAACTTTGTTAATTTCTTCGACTTGGCCGTTGGCTTGTGGGTAATAGGGCATTGAGTTTTCATGGCGAAGACCCAACTTTTCAGTAAGTTCGGACATCATGAAGTTTCGAAAGTGGCTACCGTGATCAGTGACAATAGCTTGGGGAACACCAAAATGAGTTATGACGTGATTAAAAATGAATAAGGTTGCGGTCTTTCCAGTGTTGTCAAATGTCGGCATCGCCTCGGCCCATTTCGTAAAGTAATCAACGGCTACAATAATGTATCCATGTCCCCTGGCCGATTGAGGGTGACATGTCATGAAATCGATGCCCCATTTCGCAAAGGGACCAACTAAGACCACAGGGTGAAGAGGAGCAGGATGTGACCGTATCTTGTTATTATATGTCCGGCAAGCATGGCATTTTTGAACGGTGACGATGCAATCATTAAATAAAGAGGGCCAAAAATACCCTACTCGTAAGATCTTCTGGGAAATAGCATACCCAGACATATGACCATCACAGGCTCCAGAATGGCAGTCATTCAGATCTCTCTCGGCCTCGTCGAAGGTGAGGCAACGTCAAAAAATGGAGTCAATGCCCCGACGATAAAGAGTATCCCCGAGGATAATATATTGACGAGTTTGGTATCATATTCGACGTCGCTCAGTACTGGACAAAGTTGGTCGGAAAGTCTGGGTTTGGAGATATATAATGATATCACCATACCAAAGATCATCAGTGCTAATAAGGAAAAGAGATTCATCACGTAATGAATCAGCTGCTACATTTTCCGTTTCAGAATAGGGAAAGTCGCATATCAACTCAGCAAACACTAACGACTTCTTGGACTTGGCGCGTTCGAATTCCAAGTCAAACTCCTGGAGTATCACAATCCATTTGGAGTATTTTCCCCCTAGCAATTGACGTGTGAGAATGTGTTGCATAGGGTTGCAGGTAGAAATCATTATAGTCTTGCGCGAGAGGATATAGTGCCGGAAGCATTGGATGGCTTGGACGACAGCCAAGGCCAGTTTTTCGACATGTAAATACTTGATTTCAGTAGGCATTAAACTTTGACTCAAGTAGTAAATCACATGTTCATCGTTAGCATCATCCTCTTGGATGAGAACCATACCAATGGTGTAATCTGAGGCAGCAAGGTAAAGGAAATAATCACGACTGTAATCAGGGGGAAAGAGAAGCGGAGCACGTGTTAGGGACAATTTCAAAGCTTCAAAAGCATTTTTGGCGATGGTATCCTAGACGAACTCTGAACCCTTTTTTAAGAGCTGCGTAAATCCACGAGTTATCTCGGCATAATTGGGGATAAAACAACAAAGAAAGTTTGCTTTCCCCTACAAAATATGTAACTGGCGAAGTGTATAAGGAGGAGGGAGATTAAGGATTGCCTCAACCTTTAAAGGATCCATCCAAATCCCTTGACACGAAATGATAAAACCTAGAAGACGGTCGGATTCCACGCAAAAAATGCACTTATGAGGATTCAAACGTATACGGTAGAACCGACAGCGAATGAAAATGGCTCGTAGGTGGGTTGGGTGATCGACTTGGTGCATTGAATGAGCAGGTAAATCATCCAAATATGGTTGAATGATATGTTTGATATCATGGAAAGAATAAGACATAGCACGTTGAAAAGTTGCGCCAACATTCTTGAGACCTAAAGGGAGTTTCCGATAGGCAAAAGTACCCCAAGGACAAATAAAAGCAGTCTTATGTTGATCCTCGTGAACAATGTTGATTTGATTATACCCGAAGAAACCATCCATGAGAGAGAAGATTTCACTTCCGGCACAATCGTCGACAATCTGATTGACGAAGGGGGTAGGAAAGTTGTCTTTGGGACAATCTTTGTGAATTGTGCCTTGTTTCTTGTCGATTGGGACAAGATTGGAAACCCAGTCTGTGAGAGCCACCGGATAAATAAATCTGTCTTTAAGAATTTTCTCGACTTCAAGTTTGATAGCAGCCGCTTTACGTGGTTGAACTGGACGAAGGCATTGCCAGACGGGTTTAGCATCAAGGTATGTCTTTATCTCATGTATCACAATTTCAGGGTTGATACCCGGCATTTCTTCATAGCTCCAGGCAAATATGTCACGAAATTATTTGAAAAGGGATGTGTAGGTGACGACTTCGTCAGAAGAACACGAAGCTCTGATATGGACATTTTCGACGATTCTAGGTTTAATGGAGATGTCAAGGGGAATAGTGGGCAAGATATTGCTTAGGTTTCCTTAGGAAAACACATCATGTGTGGACCCGGGAATGGTTGAGATGACAACAACGGTTGACGGTGTCGATATCCGTTGATAGTTCTCAATGGTATGCTGCTCCAGAAAGAGTATGGAATGATGATGTCCATCGTCCCAAGGGGTGTCCTCCATGACATACATAATCATCTTGTCAATGGGAAAAATGACACGAAAAGGATCGGGAGACAACTCACCAAGAGAGGGGGTAGAAGGTGTTGTCGATTGAATGGCCTGATAGGCAGATTCGATCGGACTTAACAGCATTTCATCGCCGTAACGAAGATAATATCCAAGGTCAGGTATTATCCAGGGGTCGTAAGACGCAGGAAGTTCGTGAATCAAGGTGGATATCATGTTGATTGAAGCAACGGATGAGCGTGGAACATCGGGCGGTGGAATGGGGAAAGTACCCTTTAACGAAGAGTCTTTGATAAGGCCTACACTGACGTTCTCATAACCCGGTGGGGTTTTAGCGATGAACGGTACATTGCCATTACGGGTATCGGAATTAAAGAAGGCTAATTGGTCAACAGTGATGACCTTCCCTTGATGTGGGAAACGTACCACACGAAAAAGGGTCAACACAACTACGCGCATGGAATCGATCCAGCTGCGGCCAAGAAGAAGATTGTAATCAAGGGGAGCGTCGAAGACTTCCACTTCAACTTGGACCATTTTGCCTTCTAGTGTGATGGGAAACAAAGGAAGGACACTGTAGGGCTTAAAACCGGAGCCATTGAAGGATTTAAGAGTGTTCTGGGATTCGTTCAAAGGGGGAGAGCCAATGGCTTTCCAGCAAGAAAGAGACATGACACATGTCGAGGCACCCTCGTCGATAACGGTTCGGCAAATGTTTTTGTCAGAGACAATCACTTGGATCTGGAACGCAAGTTGAGGGGGAAACCTTGGAATGTGATCTTCCAAGTCAAAGATTATTAAATTTGTATCCATCAGATTGATTCCACCGATAGCTTTCAACGGTGCCTTCTGTTGCATAGGACAAATTTGAAGGACTTCAAGGGCTGACATCGCAGAAGGTGCTTGGGCCAGATCTTCAACAATGTTGTAGTTCTAGGCAGCACGAGCATGTGGATTGAAAGTCGATTTTCGAATGACACCCTTTGGGGGGGGTCGAAGAACTCTGTCGAGGCTCGGTCGTTCGAGATGAAGAGGACCGTTGGTAGGTGGAGTCGCGGGAGAGGGTTGGACCGAGGAAGGAGGTAGATCATCAACCTTCTCTTTAGAGGGAGAATAACATTTGGCTCGAGTAGTGAGTGCAACGTCTCTCTACTTTGAATCGCCAGTACACATCAATACATAAGATGTAGTAGAAGATGAGGGTTGGTCATGAATGACCAACTGAGCCTGTTGTTGAGACGGGAAGGGTTGGGACAAAACGGCTGGAGCAGGTGGTTTTGGAGCTCCTTGAAGGAACTTAGTGACCTCGGCGCGTCGTGGAAAATCCTTCGTGTAGTGATCATCACCACAGATAAGACAAGGGTATTATGGTTTGCGCTTATCCCAATCATCAACAGATGTAGTTTTGGTTTTCTCTGCTTGGGAAGTATTTTTTCCCTCCTTATTCTTACCCCTTCCCTTTTTGGATTTGTTTTTACCGGCTGAGGTAGATTGAACTGCATTTACCTCAGAAGTCTTGCCAGTGGGAGGGGTAGGAGACAGAGCATTTTGAACATTAGAAGAAGCAGGTTTGGGGTTTGCACTTGAGACAGAATGTGGTTGGGCCTGGAAAGTACCAATCACACCGTCAGTTGCATGCGAAGCAGCTGGAGTAGTCGAAGTGGTGGAAGTGGAAGGACGAGGTAAGTCAGGTAGTAAATCGTAAAGGGTACCCGTTTGTGAGTAAACGAGGTCAAGATATTGAGCACGACTTATAGCCTGCTCTTTTGTGACCACTCCACCCATGGAAATGTCACAAATGATGTCGTTCACAAATGATTTTGTGAACCATTCTGCCATCAACTGATCGGGGAGTTCGAGTTTAATGAGACATCGTTGGCGTCGCCACTCATGAATGTGATCGGATATATGAGTGGCCTTGTTCTATTTGAAAGAAGTCAAAATCTCGGTCCCCGTGTCATAACAGATCGGTAACTGATAGTGTGTGAGGAAAGCCATATCTAGGGTGTTGAATTCAGAGAAGAAACCTTGTGGAAATTCGATATACCACTTCACAGCAGAACTTGTGAGGGTTCATTGAAAAAGACGTAAATGAATAGAGTCATCCATCAATGAGTTGGATGAGCACCATAGGTGAAAAGTCATAACGTGATTATTTGGGTCCTCTCCCACTTTGTCGTCGAATTTAGGAATGTCTGAGGGTAGCTTGGCTGGTATAGCAGGTCATTGGGGAGAGTGACGAATTGGATCATTTAAAATCCTTGACAAATCCGGAAGATCCAAAGTAGCGATAAAAGGTAACTGTCGATTCACCTGCGGGTACTGGTGGATTTTGGGAGGAAGCCCCGTCGGCAAACCAGTAGGACCATAAGCAGTCTGCATATAATGTGAAGACCTAGGCAGATTTAGTGGTGGTTGAAGAGGATAGTAGTTCATGGGATTGTATCCTGGAACAGGAACATGAGTTTGAGCAGTCGAGCCCCAAATAGGATTGAACGAACTGGGATATGGTTGGCCCATACTAGGGGGTATTACGGATGCAACTAGAAATTGTTGCCCCCCAGTCAATTGAGGAGGATGTTGTATCAACTGATTCCAATATTGGGCCAAGGACGGAGGTATGTTTTGTCCAAAAGGTGGGGTTGATCCTCCCATCGAAGGTGGTGTTCCAATTGGGGGCAGTGTTCCAATTGGGGGTTGTGTTCCAATTGGGACTTGCGTTCCAAGAGGAATTTGCCCGCTGAAAGAGGGTTGAGTCATGCCACCTTGGTGAAATTGTCCACCGACGGGAATCTGATAAGGGGGCGTGAATGAAGGAATAGTGCCACTAGGATTAAGACTGCCAGTAGAAGTTGAGGAAGGTCCTCCAAAAGGAAATTGAGGGAGTGTTGGAATAAAACCAGGAAGAGAGTGCCCAGAAGAAGAAGGACCACTAGGAGAGCTGGATGGAGTTTGCGCAGGAGTGGGAATGGAAGCATTCAACGCACGGTATCCATGTGGTAGTGTCGGAGTGACGTTGGGCATTCGCAGTGTGCTGATGGGAGCGAGACTAACCACAGTAAACCCAGTTGGAACACTCATAGTATCTATTTGATGGGCCATTTCAATAGGGATAGTAAAGTGATAGGCGGTAGTAAACGGTACTGTCTCTGGACTAGAGATTGCGGAAATCACAGGTGGGGTGATTTCAGAAATCACAGGTGAGCCAGGACCAAAAAGGTCCCGTTGAAAAACACCTATAGACCAAAAAAGATCTTGGCCTTCTATGCCAGGAAAGGGTCCAACTAGTGATCCAAAAGATGTAACAACTAAGTCTCCGGAAGAATTCAGTCGCATAAACAGTCGCTCAGAATCAGAGTGAAGTCAAAATTCCTCTCGAGTATTGGTGATTCAAAAATGTTCGAGAGAGTCAGTTCGTTCCACTTGTGGCGTGGTGATGACTGGGACTTCACTTTGTCGAGGAGAGCCCTCAGGTGTACTGGTAGGCAAGGGTTGAGAACCTTCCAGATGCTCTGGAGATAAACCCTGCATTCTACGTGAACGACGTGGAGGAGCTATTGTAACCGAGTGACAAACTTCACGAAGAAAATCCTATGGTCAACTTTGATAAACAAACAGCACGCGCTAGTAAACAAAATCTAGGAAACAACCCCAAGCAAACAAGACCTTCTAATTCTGAGGACACTAGTTGGTGATGAAATCCAACGTCACAACAACGAGACGAGAAGGGGTTGGGCTAGGGTGGAAAAGTTATACTGACAACCTGCTTAACGGACTTACACCCTGGTGTAAGCTCCCACACATAATCGTGGGTATACCCTCCAAGGATCCCGAGTGAGTTTGGCCAACGTCGATTCCAGGTACCGTGAAGACTTTCCCCTTCACAGTCACCTCATGTAAGAACCTAGAAAGATAGGCCACTAAGGTTACCAACAACAACAATAAAGCCTGGGGGAACAGTCGACAATCCGATCCATATGCAAGGGCAGGGTATCTAGCCCGAAATCAACTCAAAATGCTTCCACTCATCATTGTGGGTATACCTCTGAGTGATCCCCGTAATACGTGCAATATCTACACCGATATCAACAAAGCAGGGTGAGTAACTCTACCAATATCAATGCGACCTCGTGTTTGACCCTTGTGTGAGAAGGGCTTTCCAGGACAAGATGTTGCAAATGGAATTTAGCACTCCTTAACACAAGATGCTATTGTGTGTTTTGTGCTTTGGAGAGTGTATCTCTCTTCGTACTCCAAAGTGCTAGCCTAGATAAATGTTGGTGTAATAAAGCCCTAGAAAAGAGTTACTAGTTAAATTTTACGATTGCACAGTGTTATTAAGGGCTGTTGTTTACTCAAAGGAAGCGGAGATGAAACTGATGTTGTATAAGACTCTGACCCAATTATGCATGGATAAGAATGAAATATAGCAATTTTCGTTCAATGAATCCTATGTATGGGAGGGAAAGAGAAGTTTTCTGAATCAAACTTGAACTACAAGACACAATTTCCTTTAAAATGAAATTGCAACAAATCACGCAAAAATAAAAATTCTCTATTGTTTCTTTTTCAATAATTTCAACAATTGATTTTCAATGCTTTCGAAGACGAGAAATTATTTTGAAAGAAAAACGTTTGTTCACTTTTCAAAAAGGACCTACACCCAGATGATGAGAGTGCAGAAAATCGAAAACCAATGAACAAACAATAAAAAACCCAAACCACTCTTTCAATGGAAACAAAAATAACAAGCAAACCAAACTTGTCTTTTCAAATGCATGAGAAAAATGATCTTTCAAACAATGAGCAAATGATAAAGACAAAGAAACTTAACTTTCAACCGATCACTGGTCCTTAACTAATCAAGCACACTCAGATTCTGAGATCAGAGAGTATAGCTTTGCAGAGAAAAGTCAAGAAACGAAAATCAAGACAAAAGTGACAGGAAGAGCCTTTGAAATCCTAAGAATGTTCGTGCACAAAAACGAAGACAAGAAAACATCAACCAAAGGTCCACAAAGGTCTAGTTGGGCATTTATAATGATCTGGGGAGTTGATCATGCCAAAGTCTTAAAGCAAAAATTGTGAAAAAAAATGGGTTCGCAGGCTGAGAGTGTTACATAGTGCGAGAATGGGTGATTCTCGCAGGTGATCTTTGAGCAGAGTGCGAGAACCTCGCACTAAACCTAAAGGAAGGGTGTGAACTCAGTATGTTCTCCCAGGCTGCTATGGAGTGCAGTGCGAGAATTTCTGAAACTAGTCATTTTTTTGGAAAAAGACACAAAACTTGAAGAGGCCTCTGGACCCAGAGGGTCTATCAGGGTATCCTGAAGACTTAGAGATTGATATGAATGGAGAAAGGTAAGGCAAGAACAAATGTCCAAGGAAAAATACCAAAAACCACAAAGAACACGGGTTATTTCCCCAGTGGAGTCACCAATTTTGTTATCGAACTAATCAGTAGGTGCGGACACTAACAGATCTCCCTAGATCCACCTAGATCTAGAACAAAACAGGACAGTACATGACTCTTTCACTAAGTTTTGACCATTGAATTAGCTAGTAGGGACGAACAAGTAGCATACCTTTGTATCGCTTCCTAGGGTCTATGTTGCTCTCGCTTCACTCCGGTGCTCTCGTGAAGTCAAGACCAAGACAACACAAACCAACCAAAGTGAAGATAGCAAAATATATTCAACTGTCAACTTATGGGTATGATCAAGGAATTACACAATAAAGTGAGAATAGCTTTATGGGAAAGGGACATGCCACTGTATCATATTAATTGAAAGTAGAACATTACAACCTGATCACCTTGATGTCGCAAGCTCCCTTTTAGTGTCTCTTGGCTCCAACACACACACTTGCTCAATCCTTGTATGAAGAAGATCAAATCCTCTTGATAGACTTGCTAGAGTCTCCAAGCTCCTGTTCAAGCTAGGTCCTTCACACAATCTTTTCACTAATTCTCCAATGAATCTTGCTTAACCTTTTCCATGAGAGTTCCCTCAATATATAGGAGAGAATGAGATTGTTACTTGGATAAGAATGATCCCACAATATCAGGGAATCCAGTACAAGGATAACCATTTGAATGCCAACCCATTCTTCTAGAAGATTCCCTTCTAGAACCATCGAGAATTCATCTTTTTCCAAGCTTTAGAGAAGGTTAACACCCTAACTATGTAACACAGTGCGAGAAGTTCGCACCCTGGCTTAAGGCAGCCTGCGAGAATGGGTCATTCTCGCACCCTGGTATACTAGCAACCTGCGAACTCTCTTCAAAAGTGAGTTTTCTGAGAAGAGATGAATGTCAGTTTTCTCTGGAGAAAGTTCTTATGAGGAGCCCGAGTACACCATCATCAATACATCATCATGATGACCAAAATCATGGGTAACAACCATGTTAAAATCTTGAATCTAACTTATTAAAAAAAAAATTCACCATCACCACTCCTTGCACATACTCTCACTCACTCAAAAACGTGTTTACTAGATACTTGAAACTCTTTGTTGGGCTTCGGTTGTTTAGTAAAGAGCCTTTTGGCACACCATCATACAAACAAATTTGGCCCATGACCCCAACTTCACATCCTACTCTCACATTCTAAAATAAACCATAATCAACCCATTTTCTAACCTCCACAGTAGGAACACAAAAGAATTTGGTAGTCTAAGTTACGATTTTTGGGATAGGAATCCAAATAACGCCCCATCATCATTTCTCACTTGAAACTTAGAAAGTTGTGAATTACGATGCCAAAATCCTCCCACTCAAGCATTCCTATACCATAAGGCAGGAAGAGACCCGTGAAGGGTCGAAGGCCGAGGTCCAATTGTTCTGTGCATGCCTCCTTGGGTCACCCAACCCTTGGAAAGCATCCAGCCTGTCACTGATTTCTAAGGTTGAAAATCTAAATGTCATGCTTGATGGAGGTAGCTTAGTATCCCAATCAATGATTTATCTACCCAAGGTGGTGGTTATGGGCTGCAATCACCCCTCAATCAGATTTTGAACGGCTGTTGGGAAATATCGCCAGTACTTCTAGGATATGCTCCCTTCACCCCTCATTATAATTGGTTATCCATACCTTCACTAGCTCATCTTCTCGTGTATTCATTCCCCACTATCGAGTGATTTTGGAAGTCCCGATGCTTTTTGAGACGAAGGACGATAGGTCTATTGGGACACGTGCATTTTATTTTATTCCCCCACATGGATAAAACCCCACAGCATCTTACATTGTTACTTGTTTATGTATTATTACCATTGATTGATTACATATAGATTTCAAAACATTGTTGAGATATTCCACATTTACCGAAGAACTTGTTCATTTATTCTTCTCCCTACCAATTACACACATATACATATAGTCTAGAACCATAGTGGAACCACATCATCCTCATCGTTATAGACATCTGAAAACCTCCCCCCAATATTGGGAGGTGTTCCCAATTTGGTTGACACACCAACACAACCAACACACACACACACCAATGAGTGCCATGTTTTTAGGATTAGATTTTCCTAGGTCCACCTTGCTAGGCACCACTATCTAGAATAATCAACCCATCTAGTAGTCCTTACTCTTCAGGAATTGGCTCTCAAACCATCAACCACCATGGAAGGACCACAAAACCTGCCATATATAACCCCATCCTATTCTTATGAGTTAGGAAAAACTTGGGCCCCCTCTCCTAGTTATATTTTCCATCCACCACACATAAGGAGTAAGAAAAGAAACACCTACTATTAGTGCCCATGGTATGGGGGAAATGCTTGTACAGATGGGGGAACTCATAGTTCCCACCATAAATACAATTAAACCAAGCATATATATACCACCCATACATGGAATAATCACCCTTGCCCATTTTGTGATCTCTACGGTCACCCATCCCATCAGTTCCCTGAACTCACTCTAGAGTTAGTCCAAGCAGTTCGTTTGGAGTGCACACAACACATTCAACTTAATAGTACTCATTACAGTACTTGGATGTTCCCCCTCCCCCAGCATGCACCCATTATTATGTTAGGTGAGGTTCCACACACCTTGATATCTTTTGTTACCCCTCACATGGGTAATCCCCCCTCACACCCAATCTACCTCACAACTGATGCTTATCCATGTAGACTTGGGGGCACCCCTTCCACCTCTAGTACCACAATGTCTACTAGAACCTATCCTTGTAAGGAAAATGGAAGTGTATACCCACACCCATCATGGGCCATCACCCTTTATTAGGATCAACTTATCCAAGCACAACTTCCATATTCTACCTCGTT
Source organism: Picea engelmannii (assembly GCA_009831015.1). Taxonomy (NCBI): domain Eukaryota; kingdom Viridiplantae; phylum Streptophyta; class Pinopsida; order Pinales; family Pinaceae; genus Picea; species Picea engelmannii. The sequence goes on from ML776795.1 coordinate 214,460, forward strand.
TCAAATATGACTCATCATTAAAAACATTACATATTATTGGTATATAATAGATGATGGGGCATCCTCATGTATTATTTCCTCATCATCTTGGAAACAACTAGGATGCCCTACTCGTATCCCATCGATGACTAAGTTAAGATCCTTTTATGGTAGACTATGTTCCCCCTTAGGGATCTTACCTAATCTCCCCATTAAGTTTGGTGGTAAGACGGTTTTGATCAATGTTGTTGTCATGGATGGTTTGGTGGATTACAATATTCTTTTGGGTCATGATTTCATCTATTCCATAATTTTTTTGGTGTCTTCACTCTTTCAAGTCATGGTATTCCCACATGAGTGATGCATCATCACCATCTATAAACTCTCCTACAATGACCCCCCCCCTCAAGATTCTCATAATAGAATCTCACATCATGTTTCTCACATTGATTCCATGCACTATGTGTCCATTGCCACTATTCATGCAACATCCACTCCACCCAAAAATGAGCCCATTCCTCTAGAACCACCTCCTCACCACTTGGGCTTAGAGGATGGGTGGATCCATTCATCCTTGGGGGATTTCATGCATGTTTCTTCCCCCAAACCCAAAAGAAACCATGAAATATCAACTAAATTATTCCCCGAAGATGAAGAATTATTTGAGGCCACTACTTCTTTCAGTGATTCTAGTGATAACCTCCATCTAGGTTCTCCTATCCACTACTGGCAGGGTCCTAACAATTCAATTGGTGCACCCTCTAATATTATCTCCCTTGATAAGATCATTACTCCCTCTCAAATAAGATCATATCTTAACACTGATAGGGATATCAAGGAATCCAGTTCCATGATGACCAATCATGCCCATATAGGATATTTTTCCACACAGTTTAAAGTGTCAAACTCCCCAATAGATATTACACAAAATAATGGATTTGATACATTGTTTCAAATCCTCTTTTGTGGATGTTCAACTTTAAATTGCCTTCTATTTTACCTTTGGTCCATAATCTTGGGTATTTGGAAACAACCCTTCCCCCAATCCTCATATCATAATATAGGGGGTAGTACCCCTTCCCACCTTGGTCCCATAAGACCTATCTCACGACACAATGCCAGCTCACAATATACCCTTCATGGGAGCCATTATAGCACCACATTGTGTCCAATTCCCCCAAACATCATGTGATTACATGCCACATGGACTAATCAAAATGATCCACCAAGATAGTTTCATTACTTCTTGTGGAAAATCCTCGTAGGCCTTGGTCATTTTTCATTTCCCCCATAGGGAAACATGGCCTCCCTTAGGGAGTTCCTTTTTCGGGAACCCATGGTTCCTCGACCTCCTCCAGGGAATGCCTTTCTCAGGAACCCATTGTTATTTGGCCTCCCTTAGGGAGTGCCCTTTTCAGGAACCCATGGTTCCCTGACCTCCTTCAGGAAGTTCCTTTCTCAATAACCCATTGTTCTATGGCCTCCCTTAGGGAGTGCCTTTTTCGGGAACCCACAATTCCCTGGCCTCCTTTAGGGAGTTCCTTTCTCAGTAACCCATTGTTCTATATCCTCCCTTAGGGAGTTTCTTTTTTAGGAACCCATCATTTTGTGGCCTCCATAAAGGAAGGCTTTGTTTGGGAACCCATGGTTCCCCAGCCTCCTTCAACGAGTGCCTTTTTAAATAACCCATTGTTTTGTGTCCTCTCTTAGGGAGAGCCTTATTCAGGAACCCATGGTTCCCTACCCTCCTTTAGGGAGTTCCTTTTCCAAGAACTCATTGTTCCATGGCCTCCTTCAAGGAGTTCCTTTTTTAGGAACCCATTGTTCCTTGGCCTCCATTAGGGAGGGCCTTGTTTGGGAAGCCATGGTTCCCTGGCCTCCTTCAAGGAGTTCCTTTTCTAGGAACTCATTTTTATGTGGCCTACTTTAGGGAGTGCCTTGTTTGGGAACCCATAGTTCCCTATCCTCCTTCAGGGAGTTCCTTTTTCAGAAACCCATCGTTCCTTGGTCTCCCTTAGGGAGTGCCTTGCTTGGGAACCCATAGTTCCCTAGCCTCCTTCAGGGAGTGCCTTTTTCAGGAACCCATCATTCTGTAGCCTCCATTAGGGCGGGCCTTGTTTGGGAACCCATGGTTCCCTAGCCTCCTTCGAGGAGTTCCTTTTCCAAGAACCCATTGTTGTGTGCCCTCCATTAGGGTGGGACTTGTTTGGGAACCCATGGTTCCCTGGCCTCCTTCAGGGAGTGCCTTTTCTAGGAACTCATTATTTCGTGGCCTCCTTTAAGGAGTTCCTTTTTTATGAACTCATGGTTCCTTGGCCTCCTTTAGGGAGTTCATTTTCCTAGGAACACATCATTCCCTACCATAATTTAGTGATTGCCTCTTCTAGGAACTCATTGTTCCTTGGCCTCCTTCTAGGAGCACCCAAAATTTTCATCAAGGGACCATTTTTCCCACCAATGTCAAAATCTCAAGTGCGCTTACTCACTATCATTTATATCAAATAATTGTCATATGTTCTTTATTATTAGATATTATTCACTTCATGTATTTGATGTTTGTGTGTGAGGGTACTTGGTATAACAATATAAAACCCATTCAGTCTTGGCCACCCTATGTCCCCTTCAGGTATATGTTCAAAATTGGCATGCACGCATGCCCTCATGCCCTCTGCAAAAAGTTGCATATCCCAGTTACGCCCCTTGAAATTTATCCTTAGGATCCCCACACCTATTTCTATGGTACCATCACCTCCATTGCATTCAGGTATTATCAACCGATAGCATTCTCACCTCCATGAGTTGTCCCACATATATTTACCCCTTGGCATATTGACACTCATGTTGTTCTATCAATTAGGATCGGGAGTCTTGGTAGTGTTACACCCCAGATTAAGAACCTCATACTTCTTCCTCATCATCATGATAACCACCCCATTATGGACTCCCACGTCATGTTCTTGGTTACATTAAATGCACCTCTACATTACCATTATCCCTCCATATCACCCAACATTAATTCCCAATATGAAATTGCATCCTCCATTCATCTACCCGGTACAGAAACCAACGCATGGGGCCCCCACCCTTCATTAGTTACATCCCAAATACTTTTTCCCCAAGCAGGCCCAGCCATACTTCATCGAGGCACATGTTTATGTACATGTACTTTCAAATCACTCATTCTTTATTCATTTGGTAATTGTATAAAGCACATTTCAAATTTCAGCAAGTACAATATATTTTTGTCGTCGCAGCTGACAACGTTTTTCCTTGGCACACAGCAACCCATGTCTCCTTTGGCTGGGGCATTTCACTTTCATAACCACCTTTGCAAGATATGTGTACCATGGCCAAATTCCTTACCATTAAAGACATCCATACCCCATATTTTGACCTATATTACATCTCCTTGTAGTCTCACCCATTCAACACAGTTTACCCAATGTTTGGTTGTCCCCCTAACACTAGATCAAGTTTTACGGTTGTTTCCATCCATCAAAACTGCCCAACCAAGGGAATCTGTCGAATTTCATATATTCCAGACATCGTTCATGATTACCATCTCATTCACCTTCACCAATACAGTTTCTAACACCATTTTGATCAATCAATGTCAAGAATCCCTTTGCTTCTTACAATCACGCCCCCTTCCTTGTCAACATCAACACAGGGTTCCAGGAAGGTGGTAGTATCTTGGCTCTCAACCCACCATTAATGAGTATCCTCGAATGACACAGAGAGAGTCACCATTGCTTTTTGATGGCGTTGACCTCCATAAAATTTGACACCAACCAAGTTTCATGTTACGGTGGGTCTTACTGTGTGACCATTGCAGTTTACAGTAGAAGCCAAAGACATCTAAATTTGATAGGCCATCAATGCCTATGATTTTTTCACCTCTCGATTTAGATCTAGTTTGGTCATCTGAATCATCATCTATTATTTTTTCTACCCCGAGGGAGCTGCAGATATCTACTTCACCAACAATATCAGTCACCATTATCCTTTTATGGATTCATGACACGAGCATGGGGCATTCCCGCCTCGTTTTTACAAACATTTTATTTTCTAGAGAATACCTGGTACAGACATTTTTTCCCCTTTCCCTCCAATGGATTGCTCTCACCATCCGTCACTACAAATTGCTCCCATGATTTTGTACAATGATGTCATCACCAAAAAAACGATGATGTATTTTGGCTATACGTATGCTCCTAATCTCATACATCAAGGGGCATCTATTATTACCGAATAATTTCTCACCGCAAACATAGACAATGGATGAAGAACAATTAGCACAAGCACAGCATACTACCAATAATTATGGAAGGATCACACTCAGTTTGGCAAGATAAGCACAAAACTATGAAAAAAATATCTTGAATTTTTGCGCACATTCAACAAACATAGCACACGCACATCCACGCAAGCTAACAGGGCATGCAACGCAAACAGTGCACAGTCCGTGCGAATGACAATCAATAACCCCACATGACTGAGGAAACAAAGCATTGATGATTTGGTCAGGCCTCAACCACTTCTGGGATGAAGTAGATCTTGACCATACTCAAAAATATCCCTAAAATTATGCCTTGGGATCACTAAAAGGATGGGAGGTACCTTCAAAGGCCTCCCCATTCACATTGGAAACTAGTTGTGAAATATCTAGCAATCCTATGATAAATAGAGGATCATTGTATGCAAAAAAAAAGAAATTTGAGTATTGTTATGTTGTTCAATTTGTCTTTGAGAAACCATGTTTGTTCTATAACTCTTTGAGCATTCATAGCAAGTGTTGCACCTCTCTCCTCTTGAGAAGTTCAACTTTCAATTCTTCACCATTGTATTTTCATTTTCAACCATTGTTAGAAGAGACAAAATCTTTGTATTTGGGGACTCAAGAGCCTTCCCAAGGAGGAAGAGGGGACTCATAAGTTCCCATATTTCTCCTAGGTGTTATCAATTCAAAGATCAGTCTCATTTGGTAGTTATTCCTTGTGTCTCTTTCTTGCATCAATTTTAGTTGTTACATGCTTAGTTTAGTTTTATTTCTTTGTTTTTCATTTCTTGTTTTTAACTTAGTTGAATCACTAATCAAGTAACAAACTATTGTGTTGTCTTACTAGCCTAACTATATAGTTAATGGGTCTCTTTTTTCTCACCCAAGTGACAAAAATAACCCAACACTCCAACTCTCTTATTCTCTAGCTCCAACAAGAATAAGGATACAACCCTTTTTCCTTGCCCTGTCATGTCGACCTAAAGTATAAGTGTATACCAATTGTCACTACCAGAATCACTGTCATTGTCATTTTCACTGTCACTTCCACTGCCACTATCACATCAACCTGTAACCTGTCAACCTGTCATTGTATCCAACATGTCACTGTATCCAACCTATCACATCAACCTGTCAATTATCAACATGTCCAACCTGTCACTATCACTGATACTGAACCAAATCCTCTCACATGGATCATATACCAAGGAAACCTCTCAACTAGATGTCCAACATCACTAACACATGCCTCTACCAAGCATGTACCAAGATCACCAACATACCATCACAACATATGTGTCTCAACCAAATACCAAAGCATATACCAAACCATCAACCTGTACCATACCAAGCATCAACCATGTACCATAACTTGTACCACACCATGCATCAACCATACATCAACACCTGTGCCAAACCGTGCATCAACCATGCACCTCAACCTGTACCAAATCGAGCATCAACCATATACCATATACCATATACCATGAAATGTGTCTCAACCATATACCATATCACTCTCAATCATGCCATGTACCATAAGATAAGCCTCAAGTATATGCCAATATCACAAATATGCTCCTCTAACAATGAATCATAACAACCATATACCTAGTACCAAGAGTATGTCTCAAGCATGTAACAATATCACCTCAACCATATGCAATCATGTACCATCAAGGGCCTCCAATACATGCTTTAAGAATGTGCCATACCACCCAAGATACAAGTCTCAAAAAAATACATAAAATTCATACCTTTACTCATGAAGACCTAAAGAATACCATCTCAGACCCTGTAATAACCATGTTGTACCATCAAACCTTGCTACAACTCAACCAACCATTATTCTTCAAAACTTTGCCTCAGATCCGTGACATGTCCTCCTACATCCTATGGATGTATGCGACATCTCCCCCTGCAGCTCATGTATGTACGTGACATGTCCTTATGCAGCCCATGTATAACCTCAGAAAACTAGGGTTACAAGTTTTTTGCAACTCTGAAACTTTCGCTACTTCAAACCTTTGCAACTTCAAAAAAATGTTGTCAGAAACTAGCGAAAACATCACAATACTAGACCATAACATTCACAAAATATATATTCAATTGTAAGTGTGTGTGTGATTATGAGAGACTCCTTGAGATGTTTATATATATTTTCATAGTAACCTCTCTCCTTACTTTAGGGTTTTATTTTTTCAACCACTTTACCTTTTGACTGAGACATGTAACCAACTAGGGGCTTCTTGACCACTCTTCGGAGCTTCCAACTTTACAAATCCATATCTCCCTAACCATGAGGAACTACATGACGTTCCACATATCACTAGAAAGTGTACGAAGATTACTATCCATGTATGATTGTTTTTCCTGCATTTTAATTGTCCTTCATGTCCATATTCCTTAATCAACTTTGGGTCCCATAACCACACCTCTGGGACTACATGTAGACTACATCAAATGTACCCAACTAACTCACCATCAATCTCGATCATAAAAATTTCAATCAACTCTCCAACATCTTTGGACCTCTACAAGGGTTGACATCAATCTTTAAGGGTTAACATCAATCTCCAAGATCACTCTCCAAGGCTTGACATCAATGACAACCAATTGTCCAAACCAACTTTCCAACAATCTCCCCCTTTGGAATAGATGGAAACACCAACATTGATGGTATCACTTAGACATGGAAAACCTCATGTTCATGATCCCCCTATGATCATCACTCTTCATCAATGTTTATATCTCTCCCCCTTTGACATCAATGGAAAAGGGATCTCCTCTTGGGGCGGCTCCCCCTGTCTTTGTGCCTCTGTTCTTTCTCTTCATCTTTGACCAAAGGTTAACTCCCCCTATCGATATGTCTCCTCCTAATATTGTACATGTCCTAACCAATCATGGGAAAAAGAATAGCTCCCCCTGTGGGTATGTCTCCCTATATGTATGCTACTAATATTCCTTTCTGGATCTCTCTCTCTGATGATTTTTCTTCCCTTGAATCTTCTATAAGATGCAGATCAATGTAGGGATACATGTAAGTGTTTTTTTTCCTCTCTTCTAGTGCTTGCTAATTTTCCATTGGTGTTTCCTCGTGTATTTCACTGACATATATAAAAAGAATTCAAAATTTGATTTCTTCATTTACTTGTCATGTTCACTTGACCATGTTGTTCAAAAATGTCCTTCTGATGATAGAGCTTATGTTGATGGTTTCTCTTTCCCTGTTAATGTGCCTTTCACTACTTGTATTTATGTGACCAATTGATTCCAACTAATTCCACTAATTCCAATTGTAAATATGTTGATATGCATCTGAACCGTGTTTCCTATACCTGCAAAGCATCTCATGAATCCATCTATGTCCATATGTCACAAACTATTCATAACACTGCTACTCAATTGTCCACAACGTTGACCCATCTGTCATTGTACCATTCTGAAGACTTGTCTTGAATATACTACAATTTATCATCACATGTTCTTGTTGATCAGACAGAATCAAATATGTCCACTAATCTGATCTTTCTACTCATCAAACTTTGTATGTCTGGAACTACTTGTACTAAATATATCCTTTCCGGAATACATACATGCAATATAATCATAAACTTATGCATGTGTAATTGCCAACTAACACCTATGTGGGAACATTGCCTTCTCAATCAATCAATATATTATTATGTACTTCTTCTATCTGACTGCTCTGAATATGTCTCTGCAAACACTTTATACTGCTCGAAATATGGTTCTCATATATGTAGTGTCTACTTCATGGACTCCCCCTGTTCAACATACATATTTACTGGGAGTCTCCAAGCCGGATGGCTCAAAAAAATAATCGCTCTGATACGAATTAATATTCCTCTTCGTCTGTAGACTCATCATCTCTCTAAACTTTGACTTCTTCCTTTTTGCCTGTGGATTGATATCGCACTATAATTCCTAAAAGTACAATCTCTTGAACATGTTCCTTATTCACCTACTCTTCTTTTCTTTCTCACACTACTACAAATCATGTGATCTTTGGGATTTGTTATTCATTCACTTGTTCTTTTGGTTTTTCATTTCTTCTCCAAACCTTCATGTATCTGACAATTTCCTTTTTCTCTGTAGATTTGTCTTCATCTCGTACTATTGTCAATCCTAATAGTATGACTTATGGGTGTCCTTCATTCATCTGATCTTTCTTTTAATGTTCTTGTTTTCTTTTCCAAACCTTCTTATATATGGTATCAGTGTTCTTTCTCAAATAAGTATCCATCATGCTTCTACAATCACGAGTTATGTGTCCATAGTTACGAAACTTGTAACATTCAATGCCATGATGGGCCACATAAGTTTTTCTTGTTTGAACATTTCTTTCATAACCCATGAAATTTGCAACCTTATGTCCAAAGTTAGTATAATAAAAACAATGACCATAAAATAAATTTGCATATCGGGGAGTGAATGATCTTATTTTTGTGTAGTCCTTATGAATTCCTACCTTGGTTGATCATGATCTTATCTTCTATGGATATCTTCATCATGGTTGAATATTCTATGTTGTCTAAATGTGGTAGGTCTTGTTGAAGATGTATCTCTATTATACCCATTCTTCTTTGATTCTTGTTGACCACAATTCCTTCCTTTGATTACTTCTACATAACTCTTACTCGTTTCTTCATTCTTCTTTTCTAGTGACCTGGAGGGATTTTCTTCAACATTCTCTACTAATGATGTGGATGTTTCTCTCTCTTCAATATTTGTGTTGATCTTGATGAATTTGACTCTCAATATGACAACTTCTTCTTAAAGATTCTAAACCTCTTCTTCTTTCTTCATCATCTGACTCTTCGTCACTTCTTCCATCCTTTTTGCTTCTTCAAGTTGGATCTTCAATGAGATGATTTATTTTTCAAGTCTTCTCTCTTCTTAACCAAATTTTGCTTCAAGTTGATTTAAGTCGTCAGTTCTTTCTTTAATATGATATGTCAATATCTTCTCTCTTTTTTCTTCTTATTCCTTTTGTGTTGTTATTTTGATTTCCAAACATTGCTTCTGATCCTCGAGAGTTTCTTCATACCTTATGGCTTCTTCTAACTGACCCTTTAACATCATGATCCCCTACTCAACTTCTTTGGATTTGGTATTCTGATATTATTCTTTCTTCCACATATGATTCTTCATGACTTCTTATGTTCACTTTGCTTCTTCAAGTTGGATCTTCAATCTGATTATTTCATCTTCAAGTTTTCTTTCTTGTTGACTAAATTATGGTTCATTATTCTTTTTCTTTTCAATCTCAAGGTTGTCTTCTATTTCATTGGTATTTTCTATCTCATCACTTTCAATTTTCAAATAAGGGCATTCAATTTCAAGATGTGTGTGCTCTTCACAAATAAAGCAAAAGAACTCACTTATGTTGATTACAAACTCTTCTTCTTTTGAATCTGTCTCACATGATGAGAATCTTACCTCTTGTTTTGTACATGTATCTTCTTTAGTAATATTTGACTCCATGATGAGAGAAGAATGGATATTATGTAGCTTAACCCAGATTTCTTTAGTTGATGAACCTTTTCCCACTTTGTCCTTTACTGGATCAGGTAATCCTTTCATGATGAAATCCATTGCTATTTTTTTGTTCTTCTTTAATTCCTTCTTAGTTATAGTCTTTTCTTTCTTTGAACCATTATGTCATGTAACAACTAAATACCATATAGCATATCCATGTGCCTTCAAAAATGTTTTCATCCTTCTTCTCCATGACTCATAGTCCAAACCATTCTGACCATTTAACATTGGTACTCCATTCATATTGTACTCCATGATCTACCTTCCAGTGGTTAAACCATCTCCTGAAGGAACCTGATCTGATACCAATTGTAGGAATACTGAGAGGGGGGCGTGAATCAATATGATCACTTTATACCACTTTTAACCACAATATATATTCTTTCACTTTATTAACAATGTTCAATGGCTTATCATCAATGTATCATCTATGATTTCATTCAATATATCATGAGCATATAATCATAAGAAGCGTCGCATCAACAAAATCACATCAAATACAAAGTACACCCGTATATACGTGGAAACCTAGATGGGATAAAACCACGGAATGTTTTCTTAAATATATCAAGAATTCATTCATAGGAAGCACCAACTTCCAAATTCTCCAGCTGCAGCTAGAAGGAGGATACAACCCCCTATTCTCAAGCTCCAACCTGAAGGAAACTACAACTCCCTGAATTCTCTGGCTCCAACCAGAAGGAGGCTACAACCCCCTGATTCTTAGGCTCCAACCTGAAGGAAGCTCCAACTCCCTGATTCTTCGGCTCCAACCAGAAGGAGGCTATAACCCCCTTTCCTTGCCCCATCCTGACGCCATGAAGTATAAGTGTATGCCAACTGCCATTACCACAATCATTGTCACATCAACCTGTAACCTATCAATATGTCATTGTATCCAACCTGACACATCAACCTATCATTGATCAGCTTGTCCAACATGTCACTATCATTGATACTCAACTAGATTCTCTCACATGGATCATATACCAATGACATCTCTGATCATTTTTATGCAATTTTCTTTTCATTTCAATAGATAAGAGCAACATAAGAACAAGATCACTGATAAATACACATTCACAAGAGACACGGCATTTATCCTGGGAAACCCTCTAGGGGAAGAAAACCCAGCAAAAGCTTCCTTATCATAAATAGCTTATACAATGTTCAAGAGATAACTCAAACCAATACAGATAGTCCTCCCCAAGAGATGTGCCACTCTTCTTCTACTCTCTCTAACTGGTAATTGCAGTTTGCCTCATAAGAGAATGAGCAAGTGAGTTGTTTGTTTGAAGTGAGGCGCTAGCCTCTTATTTATACAAGAATAGCACGTGTGAAAGGTCACAACTGGAAGGGTCGACCTCTCACTCTGGGTGGGTAAATCCACCTTTAATTAATTGTGGGTCTTCCATGATAACTGCTGAGGCCGACTTCTTATTTTTCCCTTTGTAATTGTCCGATGACCAAACCGCAAAAGGGGATTTGGTCCTTATACAATTACTGACATGATTAATCCATAATGGGGATTAATCCAATAACAATAATAATAATAATGACATGATTAATCCGCAATGGGGATTTAATCCAATAATAATAAGAATTCTCTTCGCAGTTACATTATTTCAACAATCTCTCAACTAGATGTCCAACATCACCAACACATGCCTCTACCAAGCATGTACCAAGATCACCAACATACCATCACAAGATATGTGTCTCAACCATATATTAAACCATCAACATGTACCATACAAATAATCAACCATGTACCACACCATATACCGCATCGTGCATAAACCATACACCAACACCAGAGTCAAACCATGCATCAACCATGCACCTCAACCTATACCAAATCGTGCATCAACCATATACCATATACCATGAAATGTGTCTCAACCATATACTATTTCACTCTCAATGATTCCATTTACCATAAGATAAGCCTCAAGTATATGCCAATATCACAAATATTTCCTCTAACAATGAACCATAACAACCATATACCAAGTTCCAAGAGTATGTCTCAAGAATGTAACAATGTCACCTCAACCATATGCAATCATGTACCATCAAGGGCCTCCAAGACATGCCTTAAGCATGTGCCATACCATCCAAGATACAAGTCTCAAAAAAATACATAAAAGACATACATTTGCTCATGAATACCTGAAGAATACCATCTCAGACCCTATAATAACCTGGTTATACCATCAAACCTTGCTACAACTCAACCAACCATTCTTCTTCAAAAATTTGCTTCAGATCCACGACATGTCCTCCTATAGCTTGTGGATTTACATGACATTTCCTTCTGCAGCTCACGTATGTACGCGACCTGTCCTTATGCAGCCCATGTATAAGCTCAGAAAACTAGGGTTACCAGTTTTCTGCAACTCTGAAACCTTCGCTACTTCAAACCTTTGCAACTTCAGAAAAATGTCGTCATAAACTAGCCAAAAGATCACAATACTAGACCATCACATTCACAAGATAGATATTCAATCATAAGTGTGTGTGTGTGCTTATGAGAGACTCCTTGATGTGTTTATGTACTTTTTCCTAGTAACTTCTCTCCTTACTTTAGGGATTTCTTTTTTCAACCACTTTACCCTTTGACTAGGACTTGTAACCAACTAGGGGCTTCTTGACCACTATTTGGGGCTTCCAAATTTACAAAGCCATATCTCCCTAACCATGAGGAACCACGTGGCATTCCACATATCATTGGAAATGGTACAATGATTATTATCCATGTATGACTCTGTTTCCTGCATTTTCATTGTCCTTCATGTCCATATTCCTTAATCAAATTTGGGTCCCATAGCCACACCTCTGGGGATACATGTAGACTACATCAAATGTACCCAACTAACTCACCATCAATATCAATCATACAAATTTCAATCAACTTTCCAACATATTTGGACCTGTCCAAGGGTTGACATCAATCTCCAAGATCACTCTCCAAGGGTTGACATCAATGACAACTAATTGTCCAACAATTATACCAAAGACCCTTGAGTTGGCGTTCGGCCATTTCCACCCATGTTATTTTTTTTACCTTGAGAGGAATGGTTGGAGGGGAAGGATTGGGGGGTCGAGGGTGGGGAATAAAAGCGGGATTTGTGTTCTGGGAAAATATGACTCGGTGTGCCTCTTTGGCATGTTTAGTTGCTTCCAACCAAATATGGGGGTGAGCCATGAGGACCTGGGCTCAGATTTCATCCTTGAGGCCATTGATACATCATTCCCGAAAGAAGGCATTGGTCATACCCTATATTCAAAAATCTAAGTTATTGAAGCCAACGATATAATATTCCACCGTTCCAGACTATTTCAACCTAGTCAAATGCCTGAAATGGTGGGCATCTATGTTAAAGAATTCAGACAGCTCAGTGACAATTTTTTTCCAAACAACATACCCTTGGAGTGCATTTATATCCCATTTCCACCATTGTCATCATTATGGATCCAAATAGAGAATGTTGTAATGAATATTGGTCAAGTCATCGGTAATGCCATGCAGGGAAAAATAATGTTCCATCTGAGTGACTCGAGTTGTTGGATCTAAGCCATCAAATTTATTCACCTCAACCGTGGGAAGACAAGGGTCACAATTGTAATGAAACTTCATAGGATTGGAAGAGTCGGCACCTTCGACTTGGGGGTTTGATCCATAGGAGAAAGGACCGTTGGATAGGAATTGTGGGAAAACAAAGTGAAGTTCTTCTATTTGGCTAGAGAGTTCTTCCTATATGTGGTCCATTTTGTCATGAATGGAAGTAATATAATTATTTTGTTTCTTATTGGTTTCATCTTGGCAAGTGGGGTCCATTAGCAGATGAGGGGTGGGTTCATGGACAAAAAGGAAGATAAGTGATATATGCCACTACGATCAGGGAAACGATAGGAAATCAATGGGATAAGTTCCAAACAAGGGTGTCAGGAAGGGGTCGGATCCACGAGAAAAACAAAAAGTTTTTAAAATGATAGCTACCACTGCGATCAAGGCAAAGAGAGGAAACCAATGGAATAAGTGTCAAATAAGGGTGTCGGGAAGGGTTTAGGTCCACAGGAAAAAAAAAGGATTCAAAATTATAGGTGCCACTATGATCAGGGTGAAGAGAGGAATCCAATATGTCCAAATTTTTAATAGGAAAAAATGTGTACTAAATTTTCAACTAGAATGCAAGAGGTAAGGTTGTGCATCCAAAATGTCTTTCTTTTTTTCCTTTTCTAGTGTGTTCCCCCCAGTTAGGGCTTATAGGGTTCCTATGGACAAGCGTTTTCGTTGTGTAATATCTCTTTGATATATGTGCAAGGTCAAACAGTAGTACTCATCCCAACATCTCAAGGAACCAACTAAGCAGGATTGATTGTTCCCTTAGCCATACTACCTGATTACCCGGGTACTGGAGAGTATCTTCCTGAGTCTTGTTCTCAGTGGCACTATAGCATCCAGTTGGTCGGTCGACTCATCTAGGGATGGTTTCATAAGACCTAGGGGACTCCCAATATACTTTTCGGTACGTGGGAGTGATGGTCGTGTATAGATTCTTTCTGATGCAGTACTACTCAAGGGGTACCAACGGGATTTACAGAGGTTTCCAACAAGGATGAAACTTTGGTTTCTAAGAAACCTCGTGAAACCGTATGTATTTCCTATGTGTATTCTTCCCCATTTTATTTTTACCCATTGAATGGCATATCTCTATCCTTTAAAGACTCCAGAAGTACACATCTCTACCCTGGAAAAACAATTACCCACAATTCCTGCCAAGGAAAGTTCTCTGATACCACTTGTAAGGTAGTAGATGTAATATAATATGCAGAGACATGAATATTCAGCAAATATCAATGGAACAACAAAATATTGAGAAGAGAAATACCAAAAATAATACCTTTATTCAAAGAAATCAATGTTCAATTGACTCTTCGAGGGGGAAACCTCCTACAGAGAAGAGCTCTATTAGAATAGTTCTCAAGACAAATCTTTCTCATGCATCCTACTCTTATTTATACTAATTCTATCTTCTAAAGAACATTTTAGAGGAAGATTATTCTAGAAGTGGAAGCTTTTATTAGGTCTTCTTACATTGACTTGTTTATATTTATTAAATAGGCCTTATTGACTAATGTTTGCCTTTATTACAAGGAAAATATATTATTCTATATATGTGAAAGGTTAGAGAGGTTAGGTCCCTAACAATATTTTGACACCCTATTATCATTCGATGCTCTTATTTGTCCTTGATCCCTTACACACAAGTCATCTACAAATTGAGCCCACTCTGCTCCTAAATAAAAAGGCCTTCCTAAAAATCCACATGCTACTCTTATTCATCAAAAGTGAATGTACATGCTTCTTTCCTTAATAAAAGGAACGTGTACCATCTAAATTCATTAAAAATATATCAAAATTGTGAAAATTATGTGCTTCTAAGAAGAGTTTATGAGATAACCACATTGTAACTCCCTGAATCTTATGGAAAAATGGTCTCAACCATATTGAAATGGTATAAAATAGAAATAATGTAAGGAGAGGGTATTGTTGTTATATCGTAGATATCATCAAGCCTTAAACACTCATAGCCATTTTGATTCCTAAAGTTTGTATGACCACCATCTCCCTGGAAATCATTATTTCACACAGTTCCCATCTCCCTTTTCATGTGATTGAAGCTTAATACATATTGGTATTCATCTTCCTTGCATGAAGTAGAACACGGGAGGTGAAGAAGTCTTGAGTGGCCCTGGGTCAGAGGAATGTAGACAATGGTTACAGGCAGTGCTAACAAAAAAACTTAGGTAAACATTTGTTTTATTTGTTGTTAATTTCAATAAAAAAATAGATATCTCTCCTATTTCCCTCCCATAAACACTTAGTTGTATGCATTTAATTGATCTACTTTCAGTCTTTAGTAGTGGTTCTAACTTACTTAGCAAATTTAGTTGAGATAGTTATTTAGCATTTCTTTCATTTTCTACCATTTGTTTGAGGAAGTTTCTTGGTTATATTATGTGCAAGCTTGTGAATTTGAGTAGGATAAAAGAGGTTTGGAGCAAAATCAATCCACCAAGATTGCCTCCAACTTTCTGGTAAACTATATGTGTACTCCTTAATTAACCGGTAGTTAGTTTGATTTATTGTAAGCTACTTTAGGGAAGGATCGGCATTTCTCTAAAACCCCAATCTATTATGGTTCACCCTAGCCATAGGATAGATATAATTTATCCTCAACAATATGACACCATCCTTTCTTCACATTTTTACAAGTGCATTTGTTCTCGTATTTATGGGCATATGGACATCTTTTTTGTACTAAGGATGGCATTGATAGACATATCACAGTTGACTATGGAGTGTAGGTTGAGTTCAACCAATATAGTCATGCAATATAGTCATGCTCTCCACCATGATCAAAGCTTAATAGAGGGAAATTTTCATTACATCATAAATATACAAGAGTTCATACAAGTGGGCTTCTCATCTTTACAATGTTTTATTTTTAGGTGCAAGTGTTGAGATACGTTTAAATAGAGTAATGTAAAGGAAGATTCATGATAGTGGGATTCTATGTATTAAATTTAAAACAATGTGGGATGAAAATGAGCCTTATGTTTTCCCAAAACACTACAACCAAGGGTTTTTAACCAAACATGTTGGATAGGGATTCAGTGGTTCATACTAACACATGATCTATGATGAAAACATGTTTTTTTGGAACAACGTTATCATGCCAAACAAGGCATATAATCAAGTTAATGGCTATGAAGAGTCATATGTACATATTTTATTTCAGTATTTGTGTTGTGGATGTGTCATTTTATTATGGTTTCTATAATTGGGAATTTGTGTATGTATTCTTAATCATCACTATTTTAGTTGAATTTTGTAGTTATGTAATGCCAGTTATTTACAGAAATAGTTGGCCCAAATCATAATAGAGAATAAAGTATAATTAGTGGTGATTTCACAAATATGTTTAAAAGGAATATTTATGCATCATTAATTATCACCAAGTTTCAATAATTTCAAAAAATTAATACAATAAAAAAAAGTTATCATTTTATGATGTTGGATATGAAAAATTAACCATTATCTTGAGAAAAAACTAAATTGCTTTGGATATTGAATCTCTTTAATGAATCGTGAATCATTTTTAATTGTAAGATTTGCATGTTTTCTATTTTTGTAATATTAATATTAACAATTATCATCACCAAAGTCGCTTTAGTTTAATATCTTTTATCACTTTTATATTTAATATGAAAATTTATAGTTATTTTTTTTGTTTAATGGAAGATTTAACTCAACAAATTAATTTAAAAAATCAATCAAATCTAATTTAGAATTGTTTTCATGATTTAATATGCAATGTGTTATTACCATTTGTAAATTTATATCAACAATATTATTGCATGTCAATATCACTTTAGTTGAAGTTGTTTTTTTATTTCTTTTTATATTTGATATAATAATGTAGAATTATTTTCATAAGTTATTTTTATGAAATTTAATAGAACAAATTAATTTAAAAAACAATCAAATTTGATTTAGAATTATTTTCATGATTTAATATACAAGATGTTATCCCTATTTTTAATTTCAATATTATGAACTAAAATTTCCTAGGTCACTTTACTTGAAGACATTTTTTTATCTCTTTTTTAAAATTTAGGATTAGTTTCATGTTTTAATAGAATATTTAATCAAAAAATGTATTCAAAAAATTAATTGAATCTAATTTAGAATAGAATAATTTTAATGGTGTAATATGTGAAATATCATCACTATATTAAATTTGAGGAAAAATTATTTGCTATATTTAACTATCATAATTTGAATTTTATGAATATTAATATTAAGTTTAACAAAAACATTTAAGAACAAATTTCAAAAAAAAAAAAAAAATATATATATATATATATATATATATATCGTGAGGTTTAGACCAATTGATTTGTGTGGGGTTTAGTCCTCTTCAGGTCAAAAGTTCAAACCTCATGGGGAGGGGTTGAGTGTGGGAGCCATTTGTGGGGGGAGATTTCACTTCTAAAGGGGCATCTAGACTCGATCGAGTCTTGTACAATCCTAGTGATAGCATCCCACTCTTGGGAAAATCATTCTTCTATCCAACATTTGGGTTGGCCCTGGCCTTGGATTAGTCTAGTGTGTGTGTGTGTGTGTGTGTGTGTGTGAAATCAAACCATGTAATCATTGATTGAATCATTTAATTAATCAAGTGTGTAAACATATTTAATCAACAAATCATATCTTCCTAGACAACAAATGATTCACCTTAGAAAAGAGTTAAACATTATATAAAATTAAATAATTATAATTTTTTTCAATCACAATCTAAATTAAATGGCTTCATATAACTAGAGTGAAAAATTATATTATCTCTCAAATTTAATTAAAAAATAGAGAAATCAATATTAACGTTAATCATTAGCATACGCATAATAAATTTTATAAATTAAATAATATCAACATCTACATTATATGAAAATGCATCATCTACATGAACAATAATACCATATTAAATATACATCTCAAGTTGAATATACAATATCAAATACTACACGTCATAGCAATCAGTGTTCATGTCATCTAATGCTAGGTCTCCGACTAGACCTAAAGGCATCAATACCTTTGATAGATGAGAAATCAACTACAATATGAGATATCTCTCTAGAAACATCTATATCACCCAATAATAAAATAGTGGATATATTAGACCAATAGTCAGTACAATATGTAGAGCAATAGGTGGAATGGTGGATGGTGCAACAAATGGTGGAGGTAATGCAACAAACGACAATATAAGTGGAGAAATAAACGAAGAAGTAGGTGGCATAGGTGGACTAGTAGGTAGAAAAATAGGTGGTGCAGCTAGCAGCATCGGTGGAGGAGGAGGAGGGGAAGGAGACAATGGAGGACCTAGAGGAGAATCTAGAGGTGGGGGATTAGGGTCCTCATAAGAGAATCAAATGGAGGATTGATGAACCCTCAATATGTTATGGATGAAATACTTTAGATATCAAATCCTTAAAATATAATATGAAATTAGAATACACATCATTTACATCAATGTGAGTGTAAAACACAACTCTGAGATAGATAAGAGAGATGATTTACACAATAAATCCTTAAATAATAGGAGAGCCTCCTCCAAATAACCCAATATATTCATACATCCAAATCACATGCCCTTAAAAATGATTGCATGATCTTGATTTAACACATTGCACATGTGGCCCTTTTATTATTAGGATGACCACTATTTCATATACATTTACCCATTTAATGTACATTTAACCTCATATATGCACCACATGGGGTCATACCATAGTTCCCTCCTTCAAAAGTTTTGTCATCAAATATTTGTAGTTAAATGTTTTACATGTGATGAAACCAAGTAATATGATTTTTTCTAATTTTACCTTATCAATATTTAGGGATTCCTCAACCTTCTTGTAAAATTTCCTCTTCGAGTCTTTTGATAATCTCTTCATCCAAGATCCTTGTTTTTTCTTGATTTTGACAATGTCTATTTTCTTCTTTCAAAATATTGACCTCATATAGTAGTGTTTTTATTATGGTTTCATAATCTACATATTTGTTCATCTTTATTTTTCAATTATTCCATTGACTCATCAATTTCCCACATATCTTTGCTACTATTTCCCTGTTTTAATTTTTGAACCTCCTTAATGAGTGATTCATTAAGGTCCCATATCTTAGATAGATCACCACCCTTCTTATTGATATCTTCTTTTTATTCTTTTAACTCATCTTTCATTTTACACATCACCTCCATTTTTGTATCCCTAATCCAGTTGTTTGAGAAGATTTTTTCAAATTTTCCCACGTGAAGTGGAGTCTAGTATCTTCATCAAAGTTATCCCACCACTTATAACCTTCAACACAAAAATAAAGGGATTCAAATCAGTTTTCTTAATCATCATCAACCATTACTTGGAATTGATTTCATATTTATCTTCATCTCCACTAAAGTTAGGTATTTGCATTGGTTTTCAATTAAGGTCTAACCAAAACCTTCAAATTACAACTTCAATATATTAAAAATAATGATCTCAAATAGTTATGATCGTTTTTCTAGTATATTCTCAAATTTTTTCTCTTTCCAAAAGTTTTTGAATCACCTCAATCAGACATCCAATCAAAAGTTATGATAATTTCAAATTCACATACCTTTTAAAACCATGATTTGGAGACTATATTATTGGTCAATCTTTCTCATGTTGTATCTATAAAATTTCATCCCTTCTGAGTCTAAAATTTTGTCTTTAGTATTTTGATATTTCTTCTTTACAAATCCAAAGGTTTGATTGAATTCTAATGTTCCAAGAAAAAATTATAGTAACTTTCCCAAAACTTGCTTTTTTTTACCTTTTTCAGGGGGACAAATTATACAAAATGCCACGTGTCCAATTTTTTTTATATGATTCTAAAATTTGAACCTAAAACACTATGGACCATCATATTTCTAATGCAACTAGTTTCTCTCAATTTTAATCTTTATAGAAACGGGTATGACAATTTTATCTAGAACACCTATTTGAGACTAGTTTTAGGGCTAATCAAAAACCAAAACTTCTACAGCCTGTACCTTGAAAATTATAGAGAAAAAGAATATAAAATTTATTTTATATGCACTTTGATATGTCTCCTCATGCTCCTAAAAATTTAAAAGTCTGAAACTTCACTGAAAAAAAAAAGTTATAGAGAAAATCCTCAGATGACTTGTTTGAGACTAATTTTAGGACTAGTCAAAATCCCTAACTTCCACAAGCTATGTATCAGAAAGTATAGCACAACAAAACCTAAAACTTTTACCACAAGTACTTCACTAAGTCTTCTCAGGCTCCTGAAAATCTCAAATTTTATAGACCAGATACTTGATATCAAAACCTTAAAGTGTCATATGAAATCAGAATACACACCATGTACACAAATGTGAGTGTGGAGCACAACTCCAAGATATATAAGAGATATGAGTTATACTTAAATAATAAGATAACCCCATCTAAATACCCTAACACATTCATACATTCAAATCACCTCCCCTCAATAATGACTACATTATCTCTATATATACATATGCGCACATTGCACATGTAACCCCTTTAGTATTATTCCTACCAATATTACATATACATTTACTCATTACATACACACATTTAACCTCGCATATGGCCCCCTTAAAGTCATACCAATATGTGTGGGTGAGGGGGGGAATTGCTTATTTAACATGGTATGGATATGCCTTTCCCTGTGTAATCTAATCAACAAAATATAATCCATATATAGAATCAACGAATGAATAATAGTTTCATTGTAATGATTTTTAAGAACAACAACAATTATCTAAGGTAACATTTCCCATAACAAATTAATCACAAACAGTCATATTATCTCAAGACACCCATGATTTATATAGGGAATGGATCTCAATAACAATATAATTGTATGCAACACTAATTTCACTCATTCAAGGTTTCAAGGAACTTTGTATGAGTCAATTCGACTCTCACTACTATATGGAAATGAATCCATGAGGTTTCAAATTCTATTCTATAAAATTTGGA
>ML776795.1:249345-290159 GCA_009831015.1 Picea engelmannii
TCCAAATGCAATGCCAAAGTTGGGGTAAAAAAGCTAGACATGTACTACAAGCTCAATCAGATGACCGAGACAGAGGTTAGTGACTCTTGTGCATTTCAGGGACAGTTGGATGGACAGGATGATAGCACATGTCCTTCATCTTCCCCGTCACGCAATGTTGAGGATTCAACACTTCAGCATAGTGGTGACACTTGTGAGGATTCATATGTGTTGGCACTTAGACATGATGAGATTAGGAGGTTGGATGACCTACCTATGGGTGTAGACATGGCTTCGAGGAAGTCATGTATGGAGGATGATAAGCGAGCCACATTTTTCATCTTCTCAGTCACCTATGCTAGCCACGACACATGAGGATATTAGTGGCATTCATGATATGGTAGAGGAGCCTTGTGTGGGAATTGTACACAAGGGACATATGGATCTACAAACCCAGGAGGAGAGGTATGGCTTGGAGATAATTGACCTTACACATACCTATCAGTATGAGGAGAGTGAGTCACCACTCTTGGAGATTCCATTGATGGACCAGGTTGTGGAGACTGATAGCTTGTTGGGACACTTACTTCCAGGATCGATCTACAGTGATGAGGATGCACTCCTTATTGGATGGGATGACCATAGCCCGTGTCTGGACACATTTGTATGGGATCGAGGCGCAGATGATATTAGTAGGGTGAGCGCACAAGAGGATACATCTACCCATACATGATACAGTGTGATTCATATGGGGGTAGCAGTTGGTGATGGTGTGCAGTGGCATACAGGAGGACTTAGTAGCATAGTGGACAGTGGGCAGTTCAGTGTCTTATCTTTTGAGGAGTGTGTTGTTGGGGATTCCATTGTTGACACTAGCAGTAAGGGGCATGAGGTAGAACCTCAGTGGGACTGTGATCAGGAGTCACAACACTGGACGAGACAATTGAGAGTCAGTGAGGACATGATCATGGTAGCCACTCGATGCATTGATGATACACAGGCATTGGTGGCAGGTTATTGTTGGAGGACCTCGATGGCACATGATAGTTCAAATAGGGGACTGGCCATTGATGACTTCCATACACTCATGGAGAGAGTGGCTATGACGAGGGTCGACTACCAGCAGTTATTGATGGATAGAGATTACCTATTGGAGATTGGCGAAATGCATTACAGGGCGCTGAGGGAGCAGGAGCTTGAGGTGGACCGACTCACTCATGAATTGGTGAGCACACCAGGATTCTTGGAAGGCACACAGACAACCCTTCAAGAATCAAAGTCCAGATTAGATTAGCTCCTTGAGGAGATTGGTCAAAGATACACTATATTTATCTCGGCAGAGAGTCAGATATGTTCCTCAGTTACATTGTTGGAGGGTATTCGAGTGTCACAAGGGGCACCATTCAAGGGCAGTTATGAGACAATTGATCATACACATACACATGAGGATCCCAGAGCCAGGGGCAGTTACGAGGACACTTTCATTTGTGTTCCAGGATTGGTTGATATCCACACAGAGGTTGATATGGAAATATGCCTTGAGCATATGATGATGAGAAAGATGTATAGTGGGATTCATGGGAACACATTGGATGGCAGGGAGGAGACACACTTAGTGGAGCATGGAGATTCCCCTCCCTTGTAGCAGCACATAGTTCTAGGAGATCACCTTCACAGTAGCAACAACTATCTGAGTGATGATGGAGGGAGAGTGATTGACCAACCGTTTATGGAGTTATCTATTGTTGTACCCGATAGTTGGAGTTTGAGCGATTATTCACCATGGGTATTAGTGGATGAGCTTTTGGCCCAATCCTGGGGATTGACCAAATCATATGATATTTTCCAGTCCTACAGTTGGTTGCAGATATTTA
The DNA here is from genome assembly GCA_009831015.1 of Picea engelmannii. Taxonomy (NCBI): domain Eukaryota; kingdom Viridiplantae; phylum Streptophyta; class Pinopsida; order Pinales; family Pinaceae; genus Picea; species Picea engelmannii. The sequence continues at coordinate 251,199 of ML776795.1, forward strand.
TGATAGCCTTTCCTTACACTTTTATCATTGACAACAACACAGGGGGAGCTAGACAGTGGCAAGGGACATGGAGAGTTGGTAGGCTAAGACCACCTAACAGGAGTGTCTTGATTGCATACAGCAGGATAGGGGTGGATCATCATGGGCAGACAGTTGAGGTCTTAGGCATGATGGAGAGTATCCTAGGCCATGGGACAGAGGATATCTGAGAGGTTTCTACATATTCAGACTCTCATTGGGATGAGGGTGGAGGGATTTCGACAGTTACCACTAGGGCACATCAGTAGTTAGTGGGGATTGGAAGTGATGAACTTCCAAATTTGACATGGGATCCGGGATTCCATTGGGTCGATAGTTTGTTTCATCTTATGAGGATCCAGGCGTGGAGGGTCCAGTATGGATACTTTGAGCAGACAGTCGTGATCAGAGTCGAGCAACATCAGCATGATGGTCCCTGTCAGAGACTATCATGGGACCCTGGGATTACAGGGTTGGGCATTTTATTGACTAATGGAGATGAGCGGACATGTGTAGGGGGAAGTCACTTTGATTTTCCATTGAGTTTCAGTATTGGGGAGAGCACGTGACTCGCTGGTGATTCGTTGAGCTCTTGTAGTACCTCACCATGGCATCAACATGTTCAGTCGGTGGGGGTCTCGTTGAGTTTGGTATGATCTGGTAGGATAGACCCATTTCAGGTTGAGGCCATGTGTTATTTGCAGGAGACTCGTGGTGTTGATATGTTACAAAACTATACTCCACGGGGCATTGCAATTCACATTCTGATATGGGATCCAAGGATTGGAGTGCTTGGTAGTTCAACGTTTGAAGGAGTTGAGTTTCAAGTAGAGTGGTTGCTCGGGGAGTTGACTGAGATTCTTTGGCCATTGATCATTCTACTCATCAGGAGAATGTGGGTGTCATGCGTGGTGAGCACTTGGAGAGACCACATCTTGAGGGGAGTCTACCTTGTGTCACACAAGTGGATATGGGACCCCAGTATCATATGTAGTTGGATTCAGTTATTGCTTTAGGACAAGCAATATTCCGACAGAGAGGATTGTAATGTCCCCATTTTGGGACATTATAACATTACAACATTACAACATTTCAGAGTGTTATGCCTACCCGAGCAGCCAAATAAGGGTGACAGAAAGTTCGGGAGATATTGAGGGGTTTATTTGGGACCGACTTGTATCGTTCATCATCAGTATCCATTCCGCATAGCTGGGCTTTGGTTCTGTTGCATTCTGACAATTTTCGTAATTTTGAGTTATTATGGGTTATATATTAATTAAATTCACTAAGGTCATAATGGGCATATTACTTGGAGAAACATCTTAGTGTAATAGCTCATCGAAATTGGGAGGAAGAGCATAACAGGATAAGATGATGAGAAGTGACTTTCAGTGGCCAGAGAAGCCATCGGGATGGATAAATCACTTTTTAGAGGTAAAATGGTTAATTAATTAATTAAGTGATTTAATCAAAGAATAATAAAATAAAGTAAAAGTCACTTGGAGGGAAAAGATCAACAATGAATTAGGGTTTCGAGAAGCTATAAAGGAAGGGTAAAGCAACCTAATTCATTATGCATTGTTATGATTTGATGTTGAGAGTTCCCAGAGGAGGAAGAGATTTGACTTCTATTGTTTTGTGGATTTCTTGAGGAAACCACCACCATTGATAGGTTTCGGTGTTGAGAGACACACCCTATCCCATCGGAGATACCATCCAGGTATTTCACCATGCTATTCATGAGTATCCACTTATCAGTGTTGCGCAACTCAGCAAGTGGGGGCGCAAATCAAACAGAGGGTTTATGTAGCTACACGAGATCAGAGCTCGGATTGCAGTTTCCTTCCGACCCAGTTGAGATCCATCCTGGGCGCATAGATTGAGCCACTTTCCATCAGATTTCAACGGTGGAATCCTTCAGAGCGCATCATTCAGCCATTTAGGGCGCAGCTCTTTTGGAAGGACAGTTGGGGTTATAGACGGAGCATCGGAGCAGATCTGGGGAAACCCTTCTGACCCAGTTCCGCATTTGGCGAGGTGATCGTTTTGAGTCCTATAGCAGTCGATTTCGTTGGTGGAATCATTTGGGGCGCATCCAGAGAGCCAGGAGGTGCACAGACCCCTAGGGGACAAGATCTGGAGCATTAGAGGCCAGATACGTCATCCGACAGTCACCAGTATCATTCTAGAGGCCAGGGCGCTTCTATTGGGATAGTTTATAACTCATTCCGATGGGTATAACCTTCCGGACGAGTTTTCCAGTTTGTAGCGGTTACCATGCTTCTCTGGAACAGTCGATTTTGTCGATCTATCCGTGCATGCATAAGATATAACTTCATCTTCTGATCACGGGTATTTTATGTTATTTGTTTGTATTCTAGTGACGATCCCTCAGATCTAATTGAAGACTATCTTCTATATTTCCAGTATTTCATTGTATTTTCATGCTTGAATCTCATAATACATATTATTGGGCAGTTGGTGTTCCTTATTTTCGCATGCATCATATATATAATGTTTAAACCATAACATATAACATGCACATGCAACAACCACAAAACATCTCAAGCACATAACTAAAATACATCTAGAAACCCCCAGAGTATCAGATCTGAAAATAAAATGCATCCATAACCCCCAGTGTATCAGATCTGTGAGACAAAACACTAGATCCGTAGTAGATATCTTGATCAGCGGGATCAGTGATATTTCAGAAAACTTGTTTTCCAAGGAAAACCTCTCAAGGAAACCCAAGGGATGCTTCCCCACACTCATGGATGGCATCCCTAGTAAGTTTGTCCATGTAAAGTAGTTCAACTTACCCAAGGGAATTCACACTGAAACCCACTGAGACAAAACTAGTTAAATGCCAACAACATTGACCACATTTAGTTAAGCTAAACCCTTGGGTTCTCCAAAAGGAAAACTCACTAAAGAACATTCACTTGATTGATTGTCTTCATTGTCAAAAATATTTTATCAAAAATATATGAAGCATGTTATGCTGAGAGGTTGCTATTTTGTTATTTTTTCTACCCATTCTTACTTGGCCTTGAACCACTTTTGCATCAACTTCACAATTTCAACTAGGATTTAATTTGTTTGCTCCTAAATATCTTCATTCATCTTCTTTCATTATGGTTTCTTTAAGCCATTGACTAGTGGTCTATCACCTGCACAACAACCACTATCAATGATCCAGATGAATCTCGGTGGCCATCCACCTTCTCCATTGAATCAATGTTTCCAAGCTTGTGGTTTTGATAAACCATGATATTCACTATTTTGGTGGGGAATGTAATGTAATTCCATCTCCATTTGTAACGTAATGTAATGTCTACAACGTTAATGCATTGGATCTCACTGGAACTCCACAATTAAGAGAGCTTGAGATAAAGTAATATTGGGATGGGTGACCTCTCGAGTAGTTCGAGTGTTTTACATGCCTATGGCATTTTGTAAACTTAGATCAATTTATCTCACATGCATCATGAGAATTATTCTCGTCTCACTTTCTCATATATAATCGAGGTGAAGAAGGTCCTTTAAGCATGCAATGGAGTGTGATGTAAAGCTTGTTGCAAATAAGACATAACCAACATCTCTTTCTCTTTAGAAATAAGATACCACCATTCTAACAAGTCTGTGTCTACTGTGTTCTCCTATTTTTAAATAGAAGTTGGGTTTCATTGTATATATGTGTTCTTTGCTATATTTCCCTTTGCATTTCATTTCGTTCTCAACATAATCTAGATCACTAAAAGATCAGGACTTAGATTACCATTCTATATCAGTCGTAGAAAGATCAAATTAGGAACTAAAGCAAAGACTCCACTGAGAAGGCCTATATAAAAAGATTTTTCAATTGACAAATTGAACAATTTGTCTAAATTACTTGGTTCATACAAAAAATTGTTTATAAGTTTTTTTTCCGTGACTAACGGAATCGGCAATTAGTCAAGCACATGCTCGCGTGACACGGAGTTGTGTTATCCAACTACTACCACTATTACCTCCACGTATGCTCACGATGCCCCATACGCAACACGCAAGGTAAGTTGAGGTTTTGAATCGGTGACTTAATAATGGAGTGCCTTAACAGTGCACTTCATTCATTGTCCTACACCTCGAGGGTCGTTTAATAGTTAATTAAACCATTCACTCAAACTGATATTTGACAAGGCTTAGAATTTTATCTTACAGTCGAAGTCCTTGTGTTTTCAAACCACAAATTTTGCTTTAGGTCAATTATTGGTAGGCCTTGACCCAACTATGGATCAGAGTAGAAGCAAATTCTAAGAATCTCTCACAAGTTGCAAAAGAAAAATCCTGGCCTACTTTGAAATTAATGTTATTATTTCCTTTTACATTATTCCAATGATGGTTCCCTATTTTCTTATTCCCAATACTCAATTTTCATTTTGGATATCAATGTCCCTTAATAATGTTCAGATATAAATATGTCCACTTTGTTGACATTGGTTCAAGATACCAATAATTAGGAATCAGTGATGTCTACCAACAAAGAGAGCATATCGTAATATAATTGCAAGTTATCATATAAACAAAATGGATCATGATAAGAAAGATTATATCATTAAGAACATGTGTACATAGTTTAAGTCTGTCTCAACACTAATAAATTTGGCACACCTTACTTTCTTGGTTTCTTCAATTTACATCACTGTTGAACAATGCTAGCTACAAAGGTTTTAATATGTACACAAAACTAGTTATCCATATTTCATTATTTCTTCTTGGAGCGTGATACATAATATTGACTTATTATATCAAAAAATTCTTGCACGATACATCAAGCCCACACTCTAAATGCAGCAAAAAAATGTAACTCCATTTCCTCTAAAATGTACCTAGTTCATTAAGACGAAGTATTCAAAGGACGACAATAAGTCAACAGAAACTAAACAGGTTTGCTAAATACCTAACCAGCATAGAATTTATTTTTTTAATATTAATCCGAAGAAGCCCAAGGATTAAGCATGACCCTCATTCTCACTGTGGCTTTGAAAATCTACACCAACCACTTACAAGTCTGCACCGATGTTTACCAGAAGACGAAAATCAGTCTCAAATAAAACTCTTACTGTTATAAAGAATCAACTTCCTGCCTCAAACATTGGAGACCATCTCAAAGTCAATTTGGGTTAGATTTCTTGTTGTTGCATTCAAAATTGAAAATATTGCTCAAACGTAGAACAAGGTACAAGAAATGTTTTGCCCAATGATTGGCACAAGGCTCAAAGTCAATGGGGTTATTTTTCTTGTTGGTGCATTCAAAATTGAAAATATTGTTCAAACATAGAGGAAGGTAGGAAAAGGTTTGCCCAATCATAGGCACAAGGCTCAAAATCAATGGGGTGAGTCAGGGATGATTTTAAGGATGGAAAATTATTTTAAAATGTATATACCTTGGCGAATCTTACTAATCCTTCATATGCCAACTATAAATGTTTGACGATATTTTTGTAAAAATTTTCAAATTTCTAAGGATTTTATATAGTTTGTATAAAATTTTGGCGATTTTTGAGGTAAAATAATTAATTTGGGCGAATCATTTTTAGAATAGCGAATCGTTTTTTGGGAAAAACCATGGAAAATTAGCCCATGAGCAAAATTTAGCCCCTAAAATCATCCCTAGGGTGAGTTTTCTTGCTAGTGCATTCAAAATTGAAAATATTGTTCAAACGTAGAGGAAGGTACAGGAAAAGTTTTGTGCAATGATTGGAACAAAGCTTAACTGAATCAATTAAATAAAAATTAAAACAATTTTTTCTTGTCAGTGCATTCAAAACAAATTAGTTTTCTTGTTGGTGCATTCAAAATTGAAAATATTGTTCAAACGAAGAGGAAGGTACATGAAAAGTTTTTTGCCCGATAATCGGCACAAGGATTAACTAAAACAATATTCTTAAGAACCAAACCCACCAGCCGCTTTATGAGACTTGCACACCTTATTTTGTCAAGTGCAGCATGTAGTCAGTTATCTTTCTTTCCAGCCATTTACAGGAAAATCTAATGAGCTCTTACAGTCGCTATTTTGATGCAAAACCTTGGTTTTGACACGTGCAAATGCAGTACATATGTTAGTATGTTCAGCCAGAGTTTTAATGATTAAAAATACACCCGAAAGTTGTAGCATTAAAAAGATTGACGAGATAATCAATCCAATAAGCATTTTGGTAACTTGTATTTAAAGTATCAGCCACCTGAACCTTTCATATCATATTGGAACATAAAAGATATACAATGCCAGCATTTTTTTTCCTAAACATAAAAACAAAGAAGAAAACATCGAAGTATATGAAACCCAAGATTTGGGATCCCACATTAGCAGGGAGATGATTACAAATGTAAACACAAGCAGATGATCAGATGTTTCCGTCTGTAGTAACCAAGAGGGCTCCACTGAAGACCATTTGGTTTGTGAAGCTGGCAGTTTAAGCGACCAGGTCTGATCAATTTTGGGAAAATCCAATTGAGGTGGCTGGTCAGTGCTATAAAAAATTTGAAATAATGCATTTATGGTTTTATTATGCACGTCAATATAAAAGCAAACGTTAGAACTGAACAACACAGTAATTTTGTCATCACATCAACATGCAGCAGATTGAATAAGTGATAAACAAAAGTATTATAGAGAGAGAGAGAGAGATAAATGCTCACATGCGCAATAAATCATCTTTGAAAGGCATTGAAATCTAAACGTCCACAATAGACATGCCAAGCAATTTAATGACGCTGGCCATTTATTTAATGTCCATCATCCCTATCCAAAGTTTATAAAACTACCCCGTCCAGAGTTTATAAAATTACCTCATGTCATTTTCTAAATAGCTTTCATGATGTTTATAAAATACATAGGAAAAATATCAATTGAAGGGCACAGTAGCAGGGAAACATGCCCCAAATAAAACTTATAGTAGCAAAAAAAATGATATGTAACATGAAAGAAGAAATTTTATACAGCACCTATCTGAAAGGTGATGGATTATCAATTCACTATCATTTAAGAACTCTCCAAAGAACCTCCTAAGAAATTGATGGATTCGTTGATTTTCTTCAACTCTGAACAAAGCTAACAGTTGAGTCGTATGTCCATGTTTGTTGTCTATAGCTAGAATCCCAGGTGAAATAAGTGTAACCACTTAGAAGATTGAGAAGGAAATCTGTCAATTTTTTAACATTAGCACATGGCCACTGCTAAGAGAATCAAGAAAAACATGTCGAACAAAACTTAACTCACTCTGAGCACAATACAAGACTATTATCACATTTGGAACCGACATGTGAGAGAGCTACAGCATTTCACTATATTCCGTACTCACTATAGAGAATAAGCTGTGTACTTTATGATAGTACGCGTCAACAAGTAATTTAGAACAAAAGCTTGCCAATCTGTACCATGCATAACTATAATGACAACCAATTACTTCAGCGAAGAAAATTATTTATTGCTTTAGAAAAAAGAAAACTTGAATCTGTTGGTCAGAGCTATCCAGTAAATAAACTGTAAGTGTTCATTAAAAGGCCTGCAACTATCTTTCTTGATCAGTATCTTAAATAGTCAGCTGCAGATACAATGCTTCCCTTGTGATAGAACCACAAAACATAAATACTCCCATGTACACAATTTGTACAATGCCACCTCCACACATTTTCCCATGTGTACACTGTATGCTGAATTTACAGTGCTTCAAGTTGACACAAAACCAAGGCACCCACACTGAATGCTCATGGAAAGCACTTTAAATCTTCGTCCACCTCCTATAGAAAGAGAAGTTAAGAATGCAGTCCTTCTATATTTCCTCCATACCTCCAACGTCATTAGACAACATGAAAAGCAGAAATCAGTCATCCCAGGCATTATCTGCAGCACCTTCTTGCTTGAGATTTGCATGTGCCAACATGTACTTATATTTGTCTTCAACACGAATGGTGTTTGATCCTACAACACCTGTTCCAGTAGGAGCAAGTCTTCCTTCTCGAAATGCTGCTGCTTGTTCTCTCTCCTTTCTCCTTGCAGCCTAAGCAATTTTTTCAAAGAAAAGGATTTATTGTGCTCTTTCAAAAAATATAATTATTGTCTAGCCAGGAAGAAATCAAAAATAGAAATATGAAAAGAAAAACCACAATCACTAAATATGTAACAAACAGTCCAGATACTAAAAAGAGAAGCTATGTCAATTTGTCAAATGCTCAATGATCTTAGAAAGAAAGAAAACCACAAATAAGCATATCCATTTCAAGGGCACAAACATATATTCTAAATTATGAATATGTTTCACAAGCTAAGTATTCAGTTCAGTATTTAGTGGAAAACAAACCTTTCCGGTTGCAAAAGCCATGGTGTTTCCAGCTTCTGCATCTGCTATTGCCTTCCGAATATGAGCAACCAGGAACTGTAACATTCATTTCATGATAGAAAATTACAAAGATAAGTGGGAAATCTTGAAGCCAAAGAAGTGAGAAAGCAGTTAGAAACGAAGCACCTGCATATCTGTGTTAAGAGAGCAACAAAGAATTATACCATATCACGCTCTGTGTAAAAGGAAGTTGCTCGGCCACTGGTCCCTGCACGGCCCGTTCTTCCAATACGATGCACGTAATCCTCCATAGCCTGTTATGTTGGTTAAAAGGAAGAATTTAAAGTGCCTGTAAAGCTCAACGTAATGTGTATACACACAAAATAATCTCCAGACACCCACATTATTTCCTATAAAGGAAACCTATTAGATAGGACTATAACAAACCTTCGGAAGATCCAGGTTAACAACATGGGAAACACCAGTCACATCCAAGCCTCGAGAGGCCACGTCTGTAGCAACCTAGGAATTTTATAATAATTAAAGGAACATAGAAATTAGCATTTGTTGTTGAGCACCCCCAACAAGAGAAAAGTGTGATGTAAAAGATAAGAAACAAAGACTCAATCATCTATACCATTAAACAGCAAGTTTAACCTCACCAGAATATTAGTGGACCCATTACGAAACTCACGTAAAGCAGATTCTCTTTCCACTTGACTTCGACCACCATGCAGCGCAACTGCATGGAGGCCTTGTGCAACTAATGCATCTGTAACTTCGTCACACCTTGTCTACAGTCGGATCCAAGATATTAAAATCCATAAAGGAATAAATAGAATCAAACTGCATGAAAAAAATAATCCCAGTAGATCCAAAGTAAAAAATAACAAATTCTGATGTTATATGTACAGGCATTGAAAAAAACGTGACAAATACCTTTCGTTCAACAAAAACAATGGTCAGAGGAAGAGGTTGTCCAGATTTTTCTGCTTGTGATGATTCCTCCACAAGTAAGGCTAATAGGCGATCAGTCTGATCACAGGGAAAATAAAACAAAAGAAGGTTATCCACAAAACAATTAATCTCTACTCTAAAACAAAGAAAAAATATAACACCAAGAATCAATGCACTCATTAATACTTAAACTTTTTGTTACTGTCATTCCATACAGTATATACTATATATGTTCATCCTAGCAAAATATATTCTGTCTGATCTGTCAGATACATTTCTTCAATGAAGTGCACCTTTCTGGGCTATAAAGAGAACACCTCAAAAGTAGACAGCAAAATATATTATTTATGTTCTGTTAGATGCTTTTCTCCAGTAAGATGTGCATTTCTGGGCTTTTGAGAGAAAACCTCAGAAGTAGACAGCACTTTCTCCTCCTTTCGCTGTACTAATATAAGTTTAACTGGCTCCTCTCTCCCTTGCTCGTTCCTTTTATTGTTTTATAAATATATGCAGCTCAGATATATTTCTCTTAGCTGATACAATAAACACTCCCTCATTGGTTGTACCATACATGTTCATTTGTCTTTTAGTCCCATGAACCTATTTTGGTCACATGAAGACACTAATGAAATATAAATTTAATTTCAATTTCAATCATCAAATTAGTTACAAGTTTAATGTATATGGCTTGCAAGGATCGCAAGAATATTTGACAATAAACTTATATCCCCTATACAGTGTGCTGCTCAAGGTTTAAATATTCTAGCGAGTTTCAAACAGGTAAAAGCCAAAAAGCGGCCTAGACAGATTTTTGAGTAATCCATAGATAAGTCAGGAGCCTGGGGTTTTATTTATGGAGCCTCACAAGGAAATCCTTCAATAGGAGGTGCTGGGGGCAAATTATTTCTGAATGATTCTCACTCTTTTAGCTTCAAAGCAAGAATTGGACCTGGATCTAATAATTAGGTGGAGCTAATGGCCCTAAAACTGCCCATCACTTTGGTAGCAGAACATGGAGTCAACAAACTACAAGTATTTGGAGAATCTCTAGTTGTCATTAAGTGGATGAAAAAAGAATATACTTTGAGAAATTTTACTCTTCAGCCTTTGATGGAAGAAATCTTGGATATTTCGACAGGCTTCAATAACACCTATTTTCATCATATATATATATATAGAGAGAGAGAGAGAGAGAGAAATCAGACAGTGGATGGACTGTCAAAGGAAGGCTTACGTCTAGCAATTGGGATCTGGAAGAAAATTGAAGAACACAATGGACATATTACAGAATATGTTCATCAACCTTTCCTGTGATTCCAGATTTGGAGGTGTCCTGCATGTTTGAAAAAGGGTTTTTTATGTCTTGAGAAATCAGTTTCTGTTATGATCCACATTATGGATGTATTTTTTGTTTATTATCAAACCAGTTAGATGCTTTATATGGAGGATGAGGAAAATATGAAAAATGTTTTTTGAACTGTTTTTGTGAAGACTTAAAGGGTGGTGGACTTTGTAATGCCTTTCTTTCTTGGCCTGAAAAAGGGTTTTCTGAATGCTGAACTGCATCTGTAGTAGGTAATTTTATCTTTCACCCATTTAAAAATTCGTACGGGGCACAAGAGGGTCTTTCACCCAGCTGTACAGGGCAGAGTTGCAGGGTCATACAAGTTGTACAAAGCACCAAAACAGCCAGGTTTTGTTGTAGTTTTGTAATTGTTTCTCAGTGGGCTATTTTCCCAGTTCAGGAGCCCTTGTAAGCTTTGAGTAATTTTAATGAAAAGTTGATATTTGAAGGGTAGAATTTTTTTGTGGGCTTCCGCTGTTTAATTTCCAGCCAGTGTGTAATTATTCTATGGTCTGAATTTTCTGTTTAAAATTCAGCAAGTAATTTTTGCTTGAGATCATAAGGAAATAATTTTCCAGGAGTTGAAATTTTGACATGGTATCAGAGTAGGATCTATTGAGATTTCCAAGTACATCAGATCTGTTGAGTTTTCACTAGGCTAGGCTCAAGCATGAAGTTTATTCCAATTTTAGCATTTTACTTGAACCATAGACAATTGGGAAATCCTTCTCAACAAGGGAAGAAAACCCAGCCAATCCTTTCCTATATTCTTCAAGAGAAAGACCTCCCACACCATAGACTTAGCACACAAAAGGGTGTTCACAAAACCTAGAAGGCTAGCACCCAAGAGAGGTGCTCACTTCAGCCCTAGAACTTGTACTTGCTGAAAATTCCAAAATCGCACTTGTGTTGTATTTCCTCAATGGGAAAATCACCTTTATTTATATTAGACTGGACACATCAAAAGTGGTGTCTACTGGTACAATAGGGCCAACCTCAATAACTCGGAATATAATTAATAATTACAATATTAATTATCTTTTACATTAATTTTCTCTTTATGGTAGGGCCGACCTGTACCCTTTGCATCACAATTAGGGTTACAGGTAAATCTAACTCTTAGACAATATAGCAAGGGATCTCACACACCCACTAGTGCTCTGCCACTAGGGGCACGTCCACCTGTGCTCAGCCACAAGGACGTCCAAGTCAACAGATCTCTATCTCACTAAGTCTCACAGGAAAATCATCTAGACACACACTCACTAGTGCTCAGCCACTAGGATCATGTCCACCTGTGCTCAGCTACAAGGACGACCTCCTCAACAGATCTCTATCTCACTGAGTCTCACGGGAGAATCATCTGGAGTATCACATCGTCTCAACTCTCTACACAGAGGAGAACAGTAAACCCATCACATGGGCTCCTTCACCCCTCACAGGGGTACACATGGTTTCATCTCTGTCTCAGAGAGAACGACACACCCAGCTCATGGGCATCTTCCCTATACAGGGGCACACAGCGTTCCATCTTTGTCTCAAAGAGGAACGACACACCCATCTCATGGGCTCTCCCACAGGCCAACTCACTCAGTCTGTGTCCTAGAGGATGTCTCACGCAGCTATAATCATCAACACTCCCTCTCAGTTAGGGAGGCATTCTCCACCAGGCCAAATCTCTCATAGAAGTACTCGAACTTCATCTTGGCTGTAATCATCAACACTCCCTCTCAGCTAGGGAGGTATTCTCCACCAGGCCAAGTCTCTCACGGAAGTACTTGAACTTCGTCTTGGCAAGCGGTTTGGTGAAGATATATGCAATCTACTCATGTGTAGGAAGGTATTGCACGTGTACTGCTTTCCTCTGCACCATGTCTCTGATATAATTATATTTTATCTCAATGTGTTTCGATCTATCATGAAACACAGGGTTCTCAGAGAACTTCACACGACTCTGGTTATCACAATGACTAATGGTAGAATCCATCTCATGATCAAATAAATCTGTCAGAAGCTTGCGAAGCCACACTGCTTCGCGGACTGCCACACTCAACATTGTATACTCTGCTTCTGCGGTACTCAAGGCCACAGAGCTTTGTTTCCTGTTGTACTAGGAAACCATGGCAGACCCCAAGGTAAAACAACAACCGGATGTGCTCTTTCGGTCCACTATGCTCCCTGCCCAATCTGCATCGACATATCCCTGTAAACTAAAGTCTACAATGGAGGCATATCTGAGACCATATCCAACTGTGCCTCGTAGGTATCTCAATACATGTTTCGCTGCTATCCAATGAGTCTGTCTCGGCTGACTCATGAACTGACTAAGTACATTCACTACATAGCATATATCAGGCCTGGTGTTAACCAGATACATCAGTGATCCAATCAGTTGTCGGTACAAGTGTGGATCAATCTTGCATGAATCAACATCATTCAATTTCTTCAAATCCATCACCATTGGTGTAGGCATGGATTTGCATTCTGTCATACTGAACTTCTTCAATATCTCCACTGTATATTTTCCTTGACTCGGGAAAATTTCATCAATCCTCTGCCATACTTCTAGTCCCAAGAAGTAGTGCATCATACCTAGATCCTTCATCTCAAATTTGACAGTCAATGCTTGCTTGCATTCAGCAATAAGTCTCTTTGAACCGGTGAGTCAAAGGTCATCCACATATAGGACCAAGATTAAGCACTCGTTGCCAACAATATAATAATATAGGTTTGGATCAACAACACTCTTGTTGAAGCCCAAACTCATCATGAATCCATCCATTTTCTCATACCAAGTATGAGGTGCTTGCTTTAGTCCATACAGGGACTTCTTCAACCTGCACACATGAGATTTCTCATTGTGTATCATAAATCCTTCTGGTTGCACGATATAAACTTCTTCCTCAATCTCACCATTGAGAAAGGTTGTCTTTAGATCCATCTGATGTAGTTTCCAACCCATGGATGCAGCTAGTGCAATGATAGTACRGATGGAAGTGTATCGGGCTACTGGAGCAAATGTCTCATCATAGTCAACTCCCTCTACTTGTGAGAATCCTCTGGCTACAAATCTCGCTTTGTATTTCTCGATACTTCCATCAGCTGCATGTTTGATCCTATAGATCCACTTGGAAATCACTACAGACTTCCCTTCTGGTCTTGAAACGATATCCCATACATCATTCTTCAATATAGACTGATATTCTTATGTCGTGGCATCTTGCCATACATGTTCACTTGTCGCTTCTCCATGAAAAGAAGGCTCAAAATCAATGATGTGACTCATGGCTGAAAGGTAGCTCGAAAATCTCTTTGGTCTCTTGCTCTCTCAAGATGTGCCTTGAGGGGCTACATGTCCCTCTGCCTCCTGCAGAGTTTGTCGATCCCAGGCAAGCTTTTTATGCCCTACTGTAATATCTCTGGGGATATCAACTAGAGCAACTGGATCAGCTGGAACAACTAGATCAACTGGAATAATGGTTGTCTCCCTCTGAACTGCTGAAGGGGGAGAAGGTATTGTCTCATTGTCAATCTCCATCTAAGATTCTCTGGATCTTTCAAAGGCTATCTCTTCTTCAAAGATAACATCTCTGCTTACCTCAATCTATCTCTGACCAGGGATGTGGATCCAATATGCTTTTGAAGATTCACTATATCCCACAAATGTACTTTTTCTGCCTAAAGGGTCTAGCTTGGACCTCTTCTCTTTGGGTACATGAAAGTATACTGGACACCCAAATATCCTGAAGTGTCCAATCGCAGGCTTCACTTCGATGAAGGCTTCTTTGGGAGTTATGTTCTTCAAAATCTAGTGAGGACTAATGTTCTGAACATATATTGTTGTCATGCATGTTTCTGCCCACAGAATCATGGGTGGACTCTTATAATGAATCATTGCTTTGGTTGCCTCAATGATGGTTTTGTTCTTCCTCCTCAAATAGTTTTGACTCCCTCTGATTTAAGTGACTTCCTCTGAAGTCTGAAGGATAAACATCTTCCTTTGTTGTTAACCTGTATGGAACAAGAAAAACAAACGAAGGAAACAAGACAAGAATATCTCCTAGAGGAGAATAATGAGTACATCTCTAGAATCAAAACAATTTAAGGATTGTTCTCACAGCTACAATGCCTACTTGTAATGTAGCAAACTTAGAAATGTAGGTTAGAGGCATGATAATTGAAATAATCAAATCTGGAGTCTTCACTTCCACTGTGTTGTTCCTCTGAATGCATTGAGATCCCTATGGATCCATGATTGCAGCAAAGGTTCCTTCCTCCTGCAAGTACCCTCATGACAATGTTACAAATAATATATACAAGTGCATACATGAGAGTGTTGATATGATTTCTCCAATGGCACCTAGCTAATCTCTTATCTCTGACATCTTCATGAAGAAGGTGGCAACGGTGTCACCTTTTGTCATCTTGATATTTTGAAGCTGGCCCTTCAATGTAAGAACTTGAGTAGATGGTTATCTTCCTTGCCTTGACGTCATCTTCCTTCCTTTCTTCCTTCTCTCCATTGGTAGTTGTCTCTGGTAAACCTTTTTGTATCACCCACAATAAGTCTTCTTCTTCAAGGGTGACCCGAAGTCTTGACTTCCAGGAACTGAAGTTGCTTGATCCATCAAACCTATCTTCCACCAAGGTTTTGTTCATAATATTTTCAGATTCTTCACAAACCCTTGCCAACTGGGGTAGAAAACCTAACGGCTAGGCTAGTCTAGCAAACTTAGGTTTTGTTGGGCTTATGACCGCCAACAATAAGCCTTGCAGTCCAGAAGAACACAAATAAGCTTGAAGGCTTCTTCAAGGAGCTGCAGAAACCCTGAAACCAAAAATCTGCAGAAAATTGCGGAACCCTAGAAACCCTAGGGCCAAAAATCCAAAATGCTCGAAAATGTAATCTGAAGCTTGTTGGAGGTGCATTGAAGGAGGTCGTGCAGTCCTGTCCAAATTTCAGCCCCCACGTCCAAGTGTAAAGTGTTGAAATCACCCAAAAGGAGAGGGTCATACGGAATTGCAGAAAACCCTAGAGGGTCATACAGAATTGCAAAAAGGAGAGGACGGTTGCTTTAATGCTTGTGCAATGGGTTCTTCAAGACCTATGCTCTGATACCATGTTGATTTTTCACTAGGCTAGGCTCAATCATGAAGTTTATTCCAATTTTAGCATTTTACTTGAACCATAGACAATTGCAGTTACACCATAAACAATTTGCTGCAGTAACCAAGATCACAAGAAGAAATACCATGCACAAGTTACACAAGAAGTATCCTAGGAAACCCTTCTCAACAAGGGAATAAAACCTAGCCAAGCCTTTGCTATATTCTTCAAGAGAAAGACCTCCCACACCATAGACTTAGCACACAAAAGGGTGCTCACAAAACCTAGAAGGCTAGCGCCCAAGAGAGGTGCGCACTTCAGCCCTAAAACTTGTACTTGCTGAAATTTCCAAAATCACACTTGTGTTGTATTTCCTCAATGGGGAAATCACCTTTATTTATATTAGACTGGACACATCAAAAGTGGTGTCTATTGGTACAACAGGGCCGACCTCAATAACTCGGAATATAATGAATAATTACAATATTGATTATCTTTTACATTAATTAACTTTCACTTTATGGTAGGATCGACTTGTACCCTTTGCATCACAATTAGGGTTACAGGTAAATCTAACTCTTAGACAATATAGCAAGGGATCTCACACACCCACTAGTGCTCTGCCACTAGGGGCACGTGCACCTATGCTCAGCCACATGGATGTCCAAGTCAATAGATCTCTATCTCACTGAGTCTCATGGGAGAATCATCTGGACACACACTCACTAGTGCTTAGCCACTAGGATCACGTCCAAAGTGGTGTCTATTGGTACAACAGGGCCATCCTCAATAACTCAGAATATAATTAATAATTACAATATTAATTATCTTTTACATTAATTAACTTTCACTTTATGGTAGGGTCGATCTGTACCCTTTGCATCACAAATAGGGTTACAGGTAAATCTAACTCTTAGACAATATAGCAAGGGATCTCACACACCCACTAGTGCTCTGCCACTAGGGGCACATCCACTTGTGCTCAGCCATAGGGACATCCAAATCAATAGATCTCTATCTCACTGAGTCTCACAGGAGAATCATCTAGACACACACTCACTAGTGCTCAGCCACTAGGATCACGTCCACCTGTGCTCAGCCACAGCGACATCCTACTGAACAAATCTCTATCTCACCGAGTCTCACAGGAGAATCATCCGGAGTATCACATCGTCTCAACTCTCCACACAGAGGAGAACAGTAAACCCATCACATGGGCTCCTTCACCCCTCACAAGGGTACACATCGTTTCATCTTCGTCTCAGAGAGAACGACACACCCAGCTCATGGGCATCTTCCCTACACAGGGGCACACAGCATTCCATCTCCATCTCAGAGAGGAATGACACACCCATCTCATGGGCACACCCAACTCATGGGCTCTCCCACAGGCCGACCCACTCAGTCTATGTCCTGGAGGATGTCTCACGCAGTTGTAATCATCAACAAGACCTAGTGCAGATCTGGAGTTTACAGCAGCATATCTATTAGATTTAAGTGGACCAATAGTCAAATCTAGTGCAGATCTGGGGTTTACAGTAGTAGATCTATTAGATCTAAGTGACCAACAGTCAGATCAAGTGCAGATCTAGGGTTTACAACAAAAAATCTATTAGATCCAAGTGATAAGCGTGCAGATCTGGGATTTACAGCAACAGATCTATTAGATTTGAGTCACCAACAGTCTGATCTAGTGCAAATCTGGGGTTTACAGCAGCAGATCTATTAGATCAAAAGTCCAGCAATTGGGTTTTATTGGTGCTTGAAGGACTAAGCACATTTTCACAACAATTTGTTTAGATCTGAAAGATGGCAGTAGCTAGTCTCAGGTTTGAAGACAGATTGGATGGAACTTCAAACTACCTGCCCTGGAAAGAAAGGGTTACTTTACTTTTGAAGGAAAATGATCTTTGATAGATTGTTGACAAAGTAGTTCCTTCAGCGACGGATCCGCAACAATTGGCAGCTCACAAGAAGAACGAGATCATAGCCATGAGGATGATCTTGGATGCAATGAAGGATCATCTGATTCCTCACTTGTCTCGAAAGAATATGGCCAAGGAGATGTTTGAAGCCCTGTTAGGCCTCTACCAAAGCGAGAACATAAACAAGAAGATGGTATTGAGGAATAAACTAAGATCTATGTAGATGTCCAGAATAGACTCAGTTACTAGTTACCTCATGAAGATCACCCAGATCCGTGATCAACTTACAGCAGTTAGGGAGAGGGTGGTTGATGCAAAATTGATAAATATGGCACTGAATGGATTCTCAGAGCCTTGGGAACCATTTGTCAATGGTATTTGTGCATGAGAGAACCTTCCCACTTTTGAGAACCTTTGGGACGATTGTATCCAGAAAGAGACTCGAGGGGAGTATAAAGCCGACAGGTAGGAAGGTGACAAGAACCTGGCCCTTGTCAGTCAAATGAAAAAGGGAAAAGAAAAGGGTTTCAACAAGAGTAAAGGTGAGGAGTCAACCTCACAGCCGGGGAAGAGGAAGGACTTGAGTAAAATCAAGTGTTTCATATGTCATAAGCATGGACATTTTGCTTCACACTGTCCAGAGAAGAAAGGTAAGCCAAAATTGCAGCAGGTAGCTGCATCAGCAGAAACTCACATGGACAAGTTTGATGTGAAGTTTGAAAAGGACTTCTCATTAGTTTCTAGCTCTTCTACCAGCACAATTTCCAAGAGTGCATGGTACGTGGACAACGGTGCATCTAGCCATATGACATCGTCATGGAAGTTGTTTACTAGTCTAACGAAGCAGGACTCCAGATTACATGTGGAGCTTGGCAATGATGTTTAGTATGCAGTAAAAGGAGTTGGGACAATTTTGTTTCAACTCGAGTCAAGTAGCTTGTTAGAAGTGAAGGACATGCTATATGTTCTAGGGCTCACAAAGAACCTGCTTTCAGTCTTGGTCATGGAGGATAAGGGGTTTTTCGTTGTGTTCTTTAAAGGGCAAGCACTCATCAGGTCAGAGGGATCTAAGCCCTGACACAACTCAGTTCATTGGGGTTAGAGAGGGCAATTTGTACATGTTATGGGGTGAGCCTGTTCAACCCTTAGTTCATAGCTATGACAACCTGTGTGAGTTTTGGCATAGGAGGATGGGCACCTACATTACAACGCGTCGTCGATTCTGAGGGAGATGGTCACCGGTCTTCTAGATTTCAGTACTAAGTAGCAAGGGGTGTGCAAAGGGTGCGTGCTTGGCAAGCATGTCAAGGCTACTTTCCCAAGCAGTGAATCCAGATCCAAGGAGATTTTGGATATGATACACTCGAATGTATGTGGGCCAATGTCAGTAACATCATTGCAGGGAGGCATGTACGACATGTTTTTTATTGATGATTTCTCTAGGAAGAAATGGCTCTAATTCATGAAGACCAAGGATGAGGTCTTCAGCTGGTTTCAGGAGTTCAAGACTCCTATGGAAAACCAAACAGGGAAGAAGATCAAGGTCCTAAGGTCAGACAATGGGGGTGAGTATACCGCTAATGACTTCAAGGATTTATGCAAGGACGCGGGAATTAAGAGGGGCTAACAATATCTTACAACACACTACAGAATGGGGTTGCAAAGAGGAAGAATCGATCAATCATAAGGGATGCTAAGGCCATGATCCACTATCAAGATTTGCCCATGTTCCTTTGGGAAAAGGCATGCAATACATCAGTCTACATCCAAATCAGGAATCCTCATAAAATCTTGGAGGACAAGACACCAGAGGAGGCATTCATTGGTGTGAAGCCAGAAGTAAGCCACTTACGCATCTTTTGTTGCCCAGCGTATATACATGTACCAAAAGAGAAGAGGACCAAGATGAAGTTGTCCAGCATGAAGAGTGTGTTTGTGGGATACAACGAGACTTCAAAGGCTTATAGGATTTGCATTCCATCACAGCAAAGGATTGTGGTGAGCCGAGATGTGAAGTTTGAGGAGGAGCTTGCATCCAGGAAGTCACATGAGACCCTACGAGTGACAGAGAATGAGCAGGAAGCTCTGAAGGTTGAGTCTAGATCATCATCAGCTTCCAGTGCAGGAATTCAACCTTCAAGTGAGGAGGAGAGATCAACCCCTAGTTTTGTCAGGAGACCTCGATGGTTCATGCAGACATTGAGGGATGCTAAGGAGCATATTGAGGCTCCTAGTAGTACATTTAGTTGAGAGTAGGCCTCCGAAGAAGTTTCCAAACTATTTGGCGCTAATCAGTAGCATCATCGATTCAGAGTCTTCCAATGTTCAGGAAGCAGCAGACCAGCAAGTTTGGAGGTATGCCATGATGGAGGATGATGTGTGGGACATTATGCCAGGATCAGAGGGACAGCTAGTTCTAGGTGGCTTTTCAAGAAGTTCCTTCCTCACTAAGAGGGAGTGTTGATGTTTGTAGCATCGAACAGGAACTTCCACACAAGTCTAGTGTCAAACATGTGGAAGTCGTCCAAAAAGGACCTTTCTTATCTTTGTAATTCACTTTAATCAAAGATAATTATTAAAGTGAATAGACTTTTGTATTGAGTTGATTAATATCTAACAAAATGTAAATTATTTACATCGGTGATTTATATATAATCTCCACCGTCGACTGGGATTTAATCTCAACCATCAATCTCATTGAGAGATTTGGGTTATGGAGACTTGGTCATCAACTCAAAGTTATAAAAAAAAGACAAAGTGAAAGGAGTAGACACAGAAAAGAGTGTTAGAGAAACACAAGTGAGACATGGAGAGAGTGATAAAGGATTTTCACTCAGTTTGCAAGTTCAAAGGAGTAAAGAGGAAACAATTTGCAACAGAAGAAGATCAGGCTGTTGTAGAAGATAGGGCGCAATAGAGTAACTTTCCCAAGGTTGAAATTTTAACAAAATAGAGTAAAAGTTGTCAATTTTTAATCATCTAATTTCAGATCTGAAAACTACTTCCAAGTGACTTCAAACAGTAAACCCTAGGGCTTTTATCACTAAATAATTTTACACTGAAATTATGACAAAAAACTATAGCGGAAACATAAAGATCAGAAAGAAACCATCCATGCACAAGAGACACAAATTTCTGCTCTGTAAACTTTTCAGATTTAGAATTTCTAAGGGAAAAACTAGCCCTCTCAGCAAATCACCAAACCAGAAAACTTGAGGACAAAAACTAGTCCTCTCAAAAATTACAAATTCAACAAACTTCCGGAAAAACCCCAACTTCCGGAAATTACTAGTCCTTTTTGAAATTTCCACCCAATCTCCTTAGCACAAGTGCTCACTCACTTATGCCAACTCCATAATGTCACAATAAGATCTCCTAGTGTCTCCTCACAATGCCTCTCCTTTTATAGGAGTCTAATGAGTGAATATAGGAACCCCTTCTAAACTCAACATTAAATTAGAATTGTTTAATCACCCATGTGGGTGTGAAGCCCCAACACAAGCCCTAGCACCAATCCAAAGGGGGTTTCACCAAAACAAAAAATGCAATGTGAGTGCCAACAAAAATTGTCACATGCCCGACACCAAGGCCAATGTGAGAATACCTGCCCAATGCTACAAAACATCAACAAAAGTCTCTCATACAATAAAATATAGTATCTTTCTAACTAACTCCATGACAAGTCAACAAATTATAAAATATTGTATTTAGATACATGGTTGACAATATCAAGAGATGTGGGCGTTCCTCAAAAGAGGTCACCCTCATCCAAAAATAGGCAATGATATGCAATAAGAACCTCCAAGAGAGAATGCATCATCCAAAAATAGGTATTATACCAAGTCAAATGCTAAATAGATCCACATAGAATTCGCCCTCCAAGAATGGATCCATGCAAAATATAATAAAATACTTGTCAATCTAGGAGGATGTGCTCAAGGGTCAACCTAGAAGAGCTTCACAAAGTGTGCCCTCCAAAGTGCATGAGAGATATAACAATAAAATATTCCTCCTAGGAGAATGCTCCATAACATAGTAATGGGACCAAGGAAATACATGCAAAAGCCACACGTGGCCCTCCAAGTATGCCACACACCCCTCCATAAAACTCCTCCATAACCACCACAAATAAAATAATATATATGCCAAGTCAAAGAGGTGAGGGTGCTCTCCAATGAAAGTAAAATGATGACAAGTGTAGCTAAAATATCCATGCAATAAAGATGAGAGAGCACCTAGGAGAGGTGCACCCTAGAAAAGTGTGCCATGTAGCTACATCAACCACCGACAAATAATAAAACATTCTCCAACGAAGTGCACCCTGGGAGAACATGCCAAGTGTGGTTAGACCTCAATAATAAAATATTACTCCATATGCCATGTCATAAAGATGTACAACGAACCCAAGAGAGTGTTCCCTAGAGAAGTGTGCCAACCTCTCCAAGAAACAATAAAATAATGCATGCTTCGGTAATTGTCCCCAAGAAGGGGGACACATCACTAGAAATCCTCAACCAACTCCCACTAACACCTTCAAGTGTGAAAAGGAAGTCCATGAAGTAGGGCACCCTGGCTATTAGCCTTAATCTGGATAAATTAGAATAATTTACCCATTGAATAGTTAAATCAACATCTACATGTGTGCACAAAGCTTAATGTTGAAATAATACCATAGTCCCCCTCCAAATAGTCAACAACTAATTAAATCACCATGAACATGTATGCTAATGAAATATGGACTCTAATAAAGTGTTGTACCATGTAAATAAAATATGGTCTCCCTAGCAAAACCCCACAATGATAACAACAAAACATAAAGACCAACCTAAGGTGCACCACCACCAAGGGATTATTACATCAAAATTCATCATCCAACCTTAGGAAAAGATTAGATCACTATCAAATCCTATATAGTACCCCCCTTTCTAAATTAAACTTAGGAAATAACATATCAATGAGAGTACTAACATCATGAAACACTTTCCCCCCCAAGTGATGTCTAGCAAATGTTACATGATAAAGTTAAATCACCTAGCAAAATCCCACAAAGGCAACATGAATCATCTCACCATAGCAACATCATAAGAGAAGGAGGCATAAAGAAATGCTAATCCCATCCAATCATCAAGTGTGTTCCCCATCACACATCCAACACATGATGACCATGTAGAACACCCCCCTTCTAGTGACACCAACATCATACATCAACACACCAAGTCACTAGAAAACATCAACAACATCATGAAACATCTACCTCCTAACATCATCATCCAACCCCTTGGGGGCTAGAATCATCATCCATATCCAAGATAGGTATATATACCAAACCACCATAATGAGATATTACACTCCACATCCATCAAAAGTGCTACAAAAGGGGTGATCAATTAGGCAAGAACATGTGAGAAGACCATCAACCAACCAACACAATCATCTAGCCAAGGAGAAGTGAGACTCCCCCAAACCAAAAATTCCTCCAAATGATCCAAGGCCATGAAGAAAAGGGACTCCATGAAGATGAATCCCCCAAAGTCGGTCCAAAAGCTCCAAGGAACTAACAGCAAATCTCCACAAATATGATGAAAATCACAATGAGGAACCTCATACAATATGAGATGTAACACTATGCAAGGCACTTTTTGATATTTGTAGATGATTTTTCAAGAAAAATGTGGATGTATTTCCTAAGTAAAAAATCAGATGCTTTTTCCAAGTTCCAAGAATTTAAAGCTATGGTTGAGAAGCAATAAGTGAGAATCATCAAATTTTTTAGGACAAATAATGGTGGTGAGCTTTGTTTTCATAATTTCAATATTTTTTGTTGTCAAAAAGGAATACAAAGACAATATACCACACCCTATACTCCACACTAAAATGGAGTTGCCGAGAGAAGGAATCGAACTATTATGGAGATGGCCAGGTGAATGTTAGAGAACATTCCTCACAAATATTGGGCAATGGTAGTTCATACTATTGTATATTTGCTAAAAAGATTTCCTACCAACTATGTTCCAACTATATTCAGTTGCTTATGTATGGATTCCTAATGAGAAGAATAGTAAGTTGGATGAAAAATGCAAGAAATTCATGTTTACAGAGTATGGAGACCATCATAAAGCCTATAGATTGATTGATATTAAAGCTGACAAATGCATTTTTAGTCAGGTTGCTGTACTCAATGAACATGCCAGTTTATTTCCGAGTAATTCAGATCGAAAATCAGATCTGAGCTTTCTTGTAGACGGTTGTGATATTGCTGAAAAACCCACTCGTTTGCATAGTTCCACCAAACATGAGGAAGGGAAAACCTCAGGCACTAAAGTGGCTGCTACAATTAGTCAAAATTAACAGCAAATTAGTGTTGAGTCACAACTAAAAAGATGCCCCAAGTGATTTTATCGAACATTCAATGACATTCACTTGGATGAGATTCCTGAACCAAGGGAGGAAGGATGGTTGTTAAGAAACAAAGGTTAAAAGTATGATTCTTGCAATTATGCTTTACATTCTAACATTCAACATTCTTTTGAACCTCAGAATTATGAAGAAGCCAAAGGATGCACTGAATGGGGAAAGCTATGCAAGTTGAATATGATTGACCTGATGAAAAATTGGACTTGGGTGTCAGAGGATGTTCCCGATAATAAAAAAACCTCTTGGTTGTGAGTGGGTTTATAAGGTTAAGTACAATGTAGATGGTACACTTGACAAGCACAAAGCAAGGTTGGTCGCGAAGGGCTTTGCTCAACAAGAAGGGATCGATTATGAGGAGACATTCACTCCCACTATCAAGATGGTTACAATCAGGTTAGTTGTGGCTCTTGCTGCTCATTTTCGTGGGACTATTTTTCAAATGGATGTTAAGAGTGCCGTCCTCGATGGTCATTTGGAGGAAGAGGTTTATATGTACCAACCTCAAGGTTTTTAGGTTCTTGCTCTTGGAAAGGAACATATGGTATGTAGATCAGTTAAGGCTCTTTATGGTTTCAAACATGGACCAAGAGCTTGGTACATCAAAATTGACAAACATTTGCAGGATAATGGATTCAGAAGAAGTTTTTCTCATTCAATCTCTACGTCAAAAGCAAGGATGGTGATGTGGTATTATGGATGATACATGTAAGATGACATTGTCATCACAGGCACTGAGGTCAGAGAAATTACCAAGGTAAAATCTGAATTATGTTTTTCTTTTGATATGATAGATTTAGGCCTTCTACGTTATTGTTTAGATGTAGAAGTTGGGCAGAGTAACACATGTATGCCAAGTATGCCAAATGTCTCTTGGACAAATACAAGATAGTTGGTTGTAAAAGTTCATCTACACCTATGGAGAAAGGGTAGAAACTTTTAGCCAAAGTCGACTCAAAATCAACAAATGAGTTGATTTTCAGGCAACTAGTGGGAAGTCTGATCTTTCTTACAACCATTAGGCCAGATCTTAGTATTGCAGTAGGCTACAAATCCAGTGTCATGACACATCCTAAAGTAGAACATTGGGCAACAACAAAAAACGATTTTGAGATATCTTACAGGTACAATAGATTTTGGAATATTATATGGTGAAAGTGATGCACCCCAGTTAACTGGTTATACAGATTCTAATTGGGTAGGATCAGTGGAAGATCAAAAATCAACCATTGGTTATGTATTTAGTCTTGGAACAGATGCAGTTTCAACTTTCATGTGCTAGCAAGATACGACATGATGTTTCTCTTTCTTATACCAAAGCAGAATACATGGCAGCAACAAAAGGAACATGTGAGGCAATTTGACTTAGAAGAATACTTGGAGATGTGATGCTTGAGAAAACCAAGCCAACAGTGTTTTTTTGTGACAAACAAGGTGTTTTAAAATTAACAAAGAATCCAGGCTTTCATAAGTGCATTAAATACATTGATGTACATTACTATTTCATCAGAATTCTTGTAGAAGATGATAAGGTTGAACTTCAATATTGTACCACACAAGAGAAGACTGCAAACATCTTCACCAAGCCACTTGGTCCATATAAGTTTGTTAAATTTAGACACAAGCTTGGTGTATTTTCCAAAATGACCATTAAGGGAGGATGTTAGTTTAATTAATGTTTATGGTCGTTCTTCATAAATAGGAGTTTAATATACGTAAATAAAAGTACATCAAAGTACTCTAGTTTAATAAATAAGTTGATGGAAAGGTGTTATACAACATGTTCCCCTCTTCACTTGTATAAATGTAAGAAGACCTATTCTATTTTAAATGAACCAATATTTGATGGTTCTCTCTTCCAACTGTACAGTTCCCTCTCTCTTTTCTTCTAGTTTATTTTATGAAACAATGAAGTAGACAACTTTTGTACTATTGACAACAATTTGCTACTTCATATCTTGAACTTGATTAATAAATGAAATATAAGGCAAAAGAGATTAAATCTCTGATGAACATACCAGATGTGTTTAATTGTGACATGATCAAGGGATTCTTAAGTAATGTGTCATGTGACTCTTGTCTCACCTCTTACAGAGTTGATGTTCAATGACCAACATTAGTACAGTCATCAATGAAGATATATATGAACTCGTAATAGATTGAAGGCAAATATTCACTGAATACTTTACAACAAAATTTGCTTCCAGTGTGTTTGTGCACATCTCTTCAATTACATTTCATAAAATCAGGTACAATGTTAATGGATAAGACAAGATATCTAAAATAGCCCTACTCTTGAGAATTCTAATTGCATTCTCAATAAAGACTGGCTAAAATGTACAGTTGGCAAAAAGCACCCCTAAGTGGAAAAGGTAGCTTTGCAATCAGTTACATCTTGGAATTTTGCACCTACTCTACTACTCCCTTAATTATTGGGATGATGAATAAATGTGCACATGTTTGCAATTGCACATGATAAAATACAAATTAAAAATACATTAATGTTTTACACTTGGGAGTACTTGGGAATATGTATTAAGTATTATAATACAAGGCTACAAAGGACTCTTTCGGCCCTAAATTCACCTACAAAATAACAAAGATGGCAAGCATGCAACAATAGATGCGACCAACACACTAATAAGAAGGCTATCCAAATAACAACTTGCTGAGGAGGTCAGTCACAGTATAGATATTAAAAAAGCCCCTCTCTCTAGAGACCACCATCACAATTGAAGGAAGAGGCCTTACAGACATCCGACCAACGGTGGAAAACTAAATCAAGTTGTCAACTCAACATGATCAAAGATTGCAACAGAATCAGAACTAAAAGAGAATATCTAAGTTTCATAATGGCTTCACATGGTAAACACCAATCACATCCAAGCCTCAAGAGGCCACATCCATACGAGGAATTTCATAATAATTAAAAGAAAGTAGCAATTAGCATCTGTGATTGAGCAACCCCAACAAGAGAAAAGTGTGTTGGAAAAGATAGCAAACAAAGACTCAATCAGCTAAACTATTAATCAAGAAGTTTAACATCACCAGAATATCAATGGAGCCACTACAAAACTTATCAAATGGCTTCTAAAATCAAACTGCCCTTTCTATGAATCAGATAAGTAGTAATATGTATTCTTCTTGTAATAGTTATTCAACTGTATAAGAGCATATCCTCAAGATTGAAGGAAGAAAACCTATAATAGTATCCTATAGATGTACACCAAAACCCCCTCTAGATGCAATGGTTCATGTAATTTAAGGTTCTTTGCATTAACCACGTGATGATACCAAGGAAGATGATCCGAAATGCATCATTATATAATTTGGCATTCATTCCGGCCAATTTTGAGGTGGAAAATCAAAGCCATGGCATTATTGAGCCCATATTAGGGACAAATCATGATTTTATAATTTAGGGTCATGAAACATTTGGAGCATGTTATGGGCTTCAAATTGCCATTTTTTGGGTCGAAACTTTGTGAACAATGTTCACATCCCATCAATCTCATCCTCTTCGTCAAGAGCTTTCCAACAATCCAAAGAGCTTTCCAACAGTACCTAATGAATGCCACCTCAACAATAATCACTCTCACATATGCATATAGTCACATGTGGACTTACAAGAAGATTCTAGAGGTTCCAAAACCCTAATCATACTCTAGAGTTGGGACATGCAAAACCCTAACCTTGACTCTAGACAATAATTAGGACCTATTAAAAACTAAGTCGTAAGGAAAGGAAGGGGTTTCATTTCTATTATAAGCATTTATCGATCCATAATTGAGTAGACAAGAGTAGGATATTTGAGTAGAATGGAGGAAGAAGAGAACCATGTAGTTGTGATTCACAGGGACAAAGTGTTTGTAACTCCATAGTGAGTCCATCTTCCTTTCTATCTTGCATTATATGTCTAGAGAACAAAAGAGCAAGGCATAGTCCTCATTTTCTTGATGAGTTTTCCAAAATCGGGTTTCCCAAGGGACATCTAGTGTTTAATGTGTTAATCGTATGCTTTATTTTTACTACTATAGTTTTTTATTATATTCTCAATTCATTTTAATATTTTTAGTGATATGCTCCTAATAGTACATTTAAATCATAGGCAAGCATTGCATAGTAAGTATAACCTCAAAATATTTGCAACAGCATTTTAAGATTTGTTGTGATAATTTGTCCAGTGATTTCCACAACAATTTACAGATAAGTAGGCTTGAAAGTCAAAGTGAGAAGCGTTCGGTCCAACACCTTGTAGGACTGTGTAAGGCTCATATTTGATAGGTTTTCACTTATGATGATGCTTATTCTTGAATCTTTGCTTGTCTAGGCATGACCAATTTTATCTTTAACCTAAAAATGATGATGAACCCTGATCTATACACTATCATGGATATCTGACACAAGAACAATTTGTCACAAAAGATCTTACAATATTCTGAAATCTCTCATTATGCAGTGTTCTACTTTAGATTCAAATTTAATATTACTAGCTTAGCGCAAAAACATTGAAATATGCTAGAACTAAAAGGAAAGAAGTTAAGCAAATAACACGCAATGAACACGAGATGTACCCTAGGAAAACCTAGTATGGGAAAAGCTCGTCTAGAAGGTGAGGCCTATACCTTGCTCTTTTCTTCTTAGTTATAAAATGCAAATACTAAGAAAGTGCACTCACTGTGCAATTTCCATGGACATTGTGGCCTCTATGGCTACACTACAGGATCTTATACTTCCTTTGTTCTACTTCAATATCCCACTCATAGATGCTCTACTCTACTATGGAACAATAACAATACAATAAGAATGGAACCCCTTCCTATCCTAGTGGTCCAATGTTTAAAATGACCTAATAGTCGTCTAGCGTTATGGTTAGGGATTTTGCATACCTGAACTCCATATTAGGGTTAAGGTTTTAGACCCTATAGAATCTTCTTGAAAATCCACACATGACTAGCTTCACATGTGTGAGTAATGAAAGCTAACGTACATCCACTCAGTATCGTGGTGGTCAACTAGATAAGTCAACTTGCAAGAGGCATAACTTCCACATATGAACTCCAACTAAGGTGATCTTCATACCATTGGAAAGCTCTTCGTTTTACAAAGGTTTTGGAGTGGGGGTTACCTTTTTGGAGGTATTTGGTTCTTTGAAGGCAATATTCCACAAAGTTCCAACAATGAAAGCATCAAATAAATATTCATGTTGGCATGTAAGTTGTAACAATTACAATTTTTTGTGTTGCTTTTTCACTTTTTTCAAGGCCGCTGGGAAAAAGCCTTGGGGGTAGTCTAGAATCCATCGTTTTAGGGGGAGCACCGAAGTGTCCCCCGTAGAAGGGAAATGTGACACATCTGTTGAATTTAATGCAACTGCAAGAGCCATTCTCCTAGAGGATGGCATAAGACCCTAGTTGTGGACTAGGGCCCCCAGTACACTCCTAGGGTTCTTGGTCTAGGACGAAGCAGTTAGAGCCATGGCAAAAGACCCTTGTGAGGGCCCCCGGTAGATGACTGGGGTTCTTGGTCTGGGACCAAGCAGTAAAGACCCTAGATGTATTCTAGGGCCCCTGGATGTGTTCCAGGGAATCCTTGCCATGAGCTTGGATTGATCCTTGGATGTGTTCCTTGGTGGTTGATATAAGTCCCTAGATGTGTCTAGGGCCCTTGGATGTGTTCCAGGGTACCCGTGCCTAAAGCATGGGTTGATCCTTGGTCTTATACC
Source organism: Picea engelmannii (assembly GCA_009831015.1). Taxonomy (NCBI): domain Eukaryota; kingdom Viridiplantae; phylum Streptophyta; class Pinopsida; order Pinales; family Pinaceae; genus Picea; species Picea engelmannii. The sequence continues at coordinate 281,011 of ML776795.1, forward strand.
TTGGTGGATAAGACCCTAGATGTGTTCTGGGGCAACCTGGTCTTTGACCAGGTAGATCTTGATGTAATACCAAGATGTGTTGATGTGTAATCATCTTCCTCTCTCCAAGGATGGTCCATAGGACCTGAGAGAGACTATGAAGATGAGCATGACCACATTGTGTGATGTACTCCCTTATGCAGTAATGATAAAGTTTATTGGTCACCTTGAGAATCATATGGACATGTTTTGCCACTAAGAAAAACCATTTGCCCTTCCTAACCCCTTTGTTTGATCTTCACCCTTTGGTTTTTGAGTTTGGGTATGTGTGGGGTTTGTATTTGTGTTTTAAGACTTAGTGATGATTAATTTAGAAATATTAATTAATATGACATATGACATATTAATTTAATATTTCTATTAATTAATATTTAATATGACATATTAATTTAATATTTATATTAAATAATATGTCATTATATTAATTATTATTTTATTAACCTAAGCCCTAGCCTAAAACTATAAATAGAACCCCTCCCTCACTATTCTATTACACTCACTCACTCTCTCCTCAACTAAGTGGTGGATAGCTCTGAGATTTCCTAAGTTTTGCGGCCTCTTTGACTGTTCAGTTCAGATCCCTCTTCTTTGTGCTGGAAGGTGGTCTAGGTGTTGCGTTGAGGGTTGTCTAGGTGTTGCGTTGAGGGTTGTTCCATTGCTGAGTTATTTGTTGCTGCCAAGTCTCCCTTGCTACTCAGATCTGCTCATTCTAAGCAGTCGGCTACCCCTCTCTCATCAGATTTGCTCCTTTCTATGAAGTTGGCCACCCTACTACAATTATGCCCTCCTTCAAGCAGTTGGCCCTTCTATTTCTGTGTAAGATCCGTGTGTGACATAGTTGTTGGTCCCCTCTGAAGGTTGTCGTCTACCTCTGTGTACAGATCTGGAATCGTTGTGGGTCGCAGCAGTCCTTTCAGGCCTATTATCATTTGTTGTCAAACCTTCTTTAGTTGGCAGATCCCTCTCTGTGTGTGGCTGAGATAAGGGTTTACTATTCAGATATTTGTTTGGGGTTCTTGTCTTTCTTTGGGTTTTTTCTGATGTGGAAAAACAGTCTCATATTCTCTTTGACAGAGATCTAACCCTTAGTGGTTGATCCATGAGCCCAAAACTAGATCTAAGCATAATTCATAGGCTTAACATTTCACTTGTGTGCCAAGCTCTCTCTTCATTACTCAAGAGGTAAGTTTCAGTTGCATTTACTTCAGTGTGAATTATTTGTTTAAAACTCAAATCTACTAGTTTGTTTGCTCAGAAATATCTATTGTTTTAGATCTATGACTGTTGTCCTCAGATCTATTAGCTTGCATACTCAGAAATAATTGTTTGGTTTAGATCTACTAGTTTGCATGCTCATAAATATTTTATTGTTAGATCTAATTGTTGTTTTCAGATCTACTGTATTTCTTATGTACCTCTGATCAAAAATTTTATTTAGATCTCTAGTGTACTTGTTGATCTAGTTAACAAAATTTTTGAAAACTATTTTTTTGTTCTTCTCCCTATTTCTAACATGGTATCATAGCTTAGGGCGTGAAAGAGCTCGAGAAGTGCAGACTTGAGCCTGCGTAGATCCATATTGTTAGGGTTTGTTTTGCAAATCAACAACATTTCATTTACTAAACTAATCCAAAACTCAGCATGGCCTCCTCTTCAGTCAAAGTTGAAGATAGACTTGTTGGTGCCTCCAACTTCAATGCTTAGAAGTGCAGGATACTCAACATCCTTGAAGAGAGTGAACTGGAAGAGTTGATTACTAGTGTAATTGAAGAACCCACTTCAAACACAACCAGGGCAGCATACAGGAAGAAACAAGCCAAAGCTAAAAGAATCATTTTTTATTCTATTAAGGATAACATGATGCCCATCATTGGTCATCTAAGGACTACCAAAGATTGTTTTGATGCCTTAGCAAATCTCTATGAAAAGAAGGCACCAACTCAGAAGATAATATTGAAAAAACAACTACGTACTTTGAGGATGGGAAAAGATGAATCAATTGATGTCTTCTTCTCCAAGATTGTTCAAACCAGAGATCGGCTTATAGCAATAGGAGTTGTTGTAGATGATGATGACCTTGTGCAAACTGCAGTTGATGGACTCCCTGAGTCATGGAGAGTTTTTCTCGCTTCAGTATATGGAAGAGAAGCCCAGCCTAACTGTGACAGATTATGGCATGACTGCTTAGAAGAAGAAGGAAGACTCAAAAGCAGAAATGATCATTCAATTCTAAGAGATCATGCCCTTTCAGCAAAAGCCAAGAAATGGAAGAAGTTCCCTCAATCTAAAGGCAAAGGTAAGAAACCTCAAAGTAAGTTATCTCATCTTAATCCTCATTTATCTAAAGTAAAATGTTTTAACTGCAATAAGCTATGACATTATGCAAGAGATTGCAGAAACCCTCCCTCTCAGCAAAGAAAAAAAGGAAAGTTTCAAGCCTCAGTTGCTACTGAAGAGGCTAAACCTCAACAGGAACCTCAAAGAAGACAAACCAGGGCAGTCACCAAAGAGCAAGAACAACAACAAGAATATTATCTCATCTCAGCTCTTTCTGACACCATAACCAAGTCGGAGGAGATTTGATTAATGGACAGTGGTGCTTCCAAACACATGACAGGTTTCAAACAAAATCTTGCAAACTATCGGGACAAGAAATTCAATGTAAAGGTAGAACTGGGTGATGATGGTACTTATGACATAAAAGGTTTGATCTGCTTTTTTCCAACTTCATTCAGGTAATATCTTTCATATTGATGAAATTCTTTATGTTCCTGGTTTAAAGAAAAATCTAATCTTAGTTGCAGTGTTAGAAAGCAAAGGATACTCAATAGCATTCACCAAAGGAAAGGCTCTCATGTGGCCCTCAAATGGAGATATGAGCACTATTATGACTATTGGAACTCGTGTGAGTGGACTTTATAAAATCTCAAGTCAAGTTGTTCAGGCACTAGCTCACAAGATGATAAATCCCTGCGATCTCTAGCACAAAAGGCTTGGACATCTCAACTACAACGCACTTCCAGGTTTGCAAAAGATGGTGACAGGTATGCCAGTACTTTCTTTTGAGCATGATAGTGTTTGTAGAGGTTGTGCACTCAGTAAGAATACAAAGAAACCCTATCCTCGCAGCAATAGAAAATCTAATGGCATTCTAGATCTAATCCATTATGATCTTTGTGGGCCCATGACTGGTCCATCTATGAATGGTTGTATTTACTATATCATTTTTATTGATGATTGTTCTCGTAAAACTTGGATTTACTTTCTAAAGACTAAAGATGAATCTTTCAACAGATTTCAAGATTTCAAGAATCTTGTTGAAAATCAGACAAGCAGACACATCCGAGTTTTCAAAACAGACAATGGTAAAGAATTTGACTCCTTCAAATATGATGAAATCTGTCGGGATTCTGGGATTAAGAGGGAGTTGACTGTGTCGTATAACCCCTAGCAGAATGGGGTTGAAGAAAGAAAGAACAGAACTATTTATGAAGCAGCCAGGGCCATGATGTATGACTAGAACTTACCTTTATCACTTTGGGCCGAAGCTGCCAGTACTGTAGTCTACATTCAGAACAGATGTCCACACAAAGCTCTTGAGGTGAAAACTCCAGAAGAAGTTTTTACTGGTATAAGCCTTCAGTTGATCACTTGAGAATCTTTGGCAGTCCAGTCCATATTCACATTCCAAAAGAAATGAGGACTAAGCTAGAGCCCTCCGGAAAGAAAGGAACTTTTGTGGGATACAGTGAAACCTCAAAGGCTTACAAAATTTATATCCTAGGTCAAAAGTTCATCGAGGTAAGCAGAGACGTAACTTTTTATGAAGAAGCAGCTTTTTGTCGGGCCAGAGAACTTCCATGTGATTCAGGGGAGCAGGAAGCTCCATCACTTGAATCTTCAAATTCTCCTCTTCCAGATGAGAAAAGAGAGAAGACCTCAGAACTTCCAGTGGATGCCTCAAGGGATACTATTGAGTTTCCTTTAGAGAAACCTCCTATTAAAAGGAAACCAGCCTGGTGCCGGGAAATTCTAAAGAAAGAAGAAAAGCTTTCACCTCCAAATGACACTTTCAGAGAAAGCAAGAAACCAAATAAGTACTTTGGTCTTATAGCTAAATTGAATCTTGTGACTGATTCATAACCTTCCACATTTGAAGAAGCCTCCAAACATCAAGTGTGGAAAGATGCTATGATAGAAGAATATGATTCAATTCTAAAAAATGATGTATGGGCAGTGGTTCCTAGACCTCGTGGAAAATCAGTGGTAACTTCCAAATGGCTTTACAAGATAAAGCATGCAACAGATGGTAGTATTGAAAAATACAAGGCTAGATTCGTGGCTCGTGGTTTCTCTTAGAAAGAAGGAATTGAATATGACGAAATCTTTGCTCCAGTTGCCAGATATACTTCCATCAGGATTATTATCTCTCTTGCTGCAGTCTTTGGTTGGAAACTTCACCAGATGAATGTTAAGACTACTTTTCTTAACGGTGAAGTTGAGCAAGAAGTGTATATCGAACAACCTGAAGGCTTCGTGATCCATGAGAAAGAATCTCATATGTGCAAACTCAAGAACGCCCTGTATGGATTAAAGCAAGCTCCGAGAGCTTGGTTTGGGAGAATAGACAGCTTTCTACAGAGTCTTGGATTCACCAAGAGCATAGCAAATCCCAATCTTTATATAAAGATTGTTCAAAATCATCCTGTTATCTTAGTCTTATATGTGGATGATATATTCCTCACTGGAGAGGAAAACTTGATAGCTCAGACTAAAAGGGATCTTTCCGCGGAATTTGAAATGAAAGACTTGGGGCTTATGCATTATTTCTTGGGTTTGGAGGTGTGGCAGAAACCAGGTGAGATCCTTCTCTCACAGAGCAAATATGCAGTTGATGTGCTCCACAGATTTGGCATGATGGACTGTAAGTCCATGACCACACCAATGATCTCTAACCTAAAGAAATTACAAGATCAGGTTACAAGTTCAAATCCAGAAGACCCCACCTTATATCGGCAGATCATTGGGTCATTGATGTACCTCGTACATACTAGACCAAACATTTGTTCTGCATTAAATGCCCTCAGCCAGTTCATGTGTGAACCGAAGCATATACATATGGTTGTCGTTAAACATATTCTGAGATATGTTCGGGGGGCTATAGCGTATGGTCTCAGATACACTTCCAGTGGAGGTGTAATGCTTCATGGATATACACATTCAAGTTGGATGGGCAGTATAGTGGATCGGAAGAGCACTTCCAGATATTGCTTTAGTTTGGGCTCAGCGATGATTTCCTGGTCCAGCAGGAAACAGGGCTCCATAGCCCAGAGCACTGCAGAAGCAGAATACATTGTTGCAAGTGCTGCTAGCAGAGAAGCAATGTGGCCCAGAAAGCTACTTTCAGACTTGTTCAGTGCAGAGCTAGAACCCACAGTCATCCACTGTGACAACCAAAGTTGTATAAAGCTCTCCGAGAATCCGGTGTTTCACGACAGGTCGAAGCATATTGAGATGAGATATCACTATGTTCGGGACATGGTGCAGAAGAACATTCTTAGTATTCAGTATGTTCCGACGACAGAACAGACGACGGATATTTTGACCAAGCCATTGTCCTTGACAAAGTTTGTGTACTTTTGAGACAAGCTTGGTGATGCTGAGAATGTCTCTCCTACTGAGAGGGAGCGTTGAATTTAATGCAGCTTCAAGAGCCATTCTCCTGGAGGATGGCATAAGACCCTAGTTGTGGACTAAGGCCTCCAATACACTCTTGGGGTTCTTGGTCTGGGACCAAGCAGTTAGAGCCATGGAAAAAGACCCTTGTGAGGGCCCCCAGTAGATGACTGGGGTTTTTGGTCTGGGACCAAGCAGTAAAGACCCTAGATGTGTTCCAAGGAATCCTTGCCCTGAGTTTGGATTGATCCTTGGATGTGTTCCTTGGTGGTTGATATAAGTCCCTAGATGTATCTAGGGCCCCTGGATGTGTTCCAGGGTACCCATGCCTAAAGCATGGGTTGATCCTTGGTCTTATACCTTGGTGGATAAGACCCTAGATGTGTTCTGGGGCAACCTGGTCTTTGACCAGGTAGATCTTGATGTAATACCAAGATGTGTTGATGTGTAATCCTCTTCCTCTCTCCAAGGATGGTCCATAGGACCTAGGAGAGACTATGAAAATGAGCATGACCATATTGTGTGATGTACTCCCTTATGCAGTGATGATAAAGTTTATTGGTCACCTTGAAAATCATATGGACATGTTTTGCCACTAAGAAAAACCATTTTCCCTTCCTAACCCCTTTGTTTGATCTTCACCCTTTGGTTTTTGAGTTTGGGTATGAGTGGGGTTTGTATTTTTGTTTTAAGGCTTAGTGATGATTAATTTAGAAATATTAATTAAGATTTAATGACATTAATTTAATATTTATATTAAATAATATGTCATTATATTAATTATTATTTTATTAACCTAAGCCCTAGCCTAAAACTATAAATAGAACCCCTCCCTCACTATTCTATTACACTCACTCGCTGTCTCCTCAACTAAGTCGTGGATAGCTTTGAGATTTCCTAAGTGTTGGGGCCTCTTTGATTGTTCAATTCGGATCCCTCTTCTTTGTGTTGGAAGGTGGTCTAGGTGTTGCGTTGAAGGTTGTTTAGGTGTTGCGTTGAGGGTTGTTCCATTGTTGAGTTATTTGTTGCTGCCAGGTCTCCTTTGCTACTCAGATCTGCTCATTCTAAGCAGTTGGCTACCCCTCTCTCATCAAATCTGCTCCTTTCTATGAAGTCGACCACCCTACTACAGTTCTAACATTGAGTAAAGAAAACACTTGCAAGGGCACCTTAAAAGAGCACTTAACCATCAAATATTGAGCAGAAAGTTTGGTGACTATTTGTTGTCCTAAAAACAGCAAGAAAATAAAGCCACACAGTTGAAACTTAGAGCCATACTAAGGTCAAGAACAGACCTTAGATGGCAGCCTCATAGAACCTCAGAAAATCTACACATCCTTGTTGTCGAAGGAGATGAGGCAAAAAACATGGTAACCCAGAGCACAGATGTCTTATTTGCAAGAAGATGCTCCCGAGAAAGAAATAGAACTAAGTCTACAAAAAAAATTGTAAAGATGTGTTGGAGATGTGGAAAAGAAGGGCATTACAAGAAACAATGTAGATCCAAAAGTGTTGAGAGAGGGAAGGGATTTGATGATTTTCCTTCTACAGAAACAAAAACCTTTGCGGACGAAGGAGAGGATGTGTACTTGGCTTCTTCAAGCACACATGCAGATCATGAGGCATGATTGGTCGACTTAGGTGCATCCTTTCATATGACTCCTCGAAGGGAGTGGTTCTGCGAATATGACAGGTATGATGGGGGTGATGTTTTCCTAGATGTTGACTCGACAGCCAAAATCATAAGTCGAGGAAAATTCAAGTTGAAGCTCATGGATGGAAGAATTACAACACTCCCCGATGTTCTGCACATCCTAGGATTGGCCAAAATTTTGATTTATGTAAGAAAAATGGACGATGCAGGGGAAAAAACAGTGTTTGAGAAAGAAACATGTAGGATGGTTTGAGGAACAATGGTGTCGTTGAAGGGAGTTCGGATTGGAGTTCGGATTGGAACTCTGTATAAGTTGTTGGAAAGCACTATTAGTGATGAGTGCAACAATTTTGTTGGTCCTGAGATTGGAGTTGAAGAAGAAAAAACTCATACAATTTCTGGAGAAAAGACTATGTTGTGTCATCAAACACTGGGGCATATTGGAGAGAAGGGCCTTCGTGTATTACACAGTAAAGGTGTGGTTGAAGGTATGTCCAATTGCTCTTTGGATTTTGATTTTTGTGAACATTGCTTATATGGGAAACAGAATCGGGTAAGATTCTCCTATGATGCTACGAGGGCAGAGGGAATTTTTCAGTTGGTGCACAGTGATGCGTTTGGACCTGTGCCAGTTCCATCACTAGGAAAATAAGTGTACTATGTCTCATTTATAGATGACTTCTCGAGGAATACATGGATTTATTTTCTCAGGAAGAAATATGAAATCTTTGATCAATTCAATGAGTTTAAGGCTCTTGTGGAGAATCAAACTAAGAAGAGAATTAAGGTGTTGAGGACGGATAATGGTGGAAAATCATGCAGAATGAATTCAAAGAATTTTGTAAGAAGTGTGGTATAGCAAGGCAGAAGACTACTCTATACACCTCAACAAAATGGAGTTGCAGAAAGGATGAACAAGACACTAATGGGAAAAGCAAGGAGCATGCTCAGTGGTGTCGGGTTAGGACAGGTTTTATGGGTAGAGGCAGTGGGTACTGCATGTTACCTGGTCAATCGACCACCCTCATCGGCATTGGATGACAAGACTCCACATGAGGTATGGACTAGTAATAAACTCTCTCTTACACATCTCATGGTATTTGGTTGTGATGCCTGTGTTCAGGTTCCATAGGAAAACAGGAGTAAGCTAGATAAAAACACTAAAAGTGTATCTTTATTGGTTATAAAGATGGTCTGAAAGGTTATAAGCTTTGGAACCTAGAAACTAAGAAGGTAGACACCAATCCCCTTGGCTGAGCACCAACTTAGCTTTCCCTGTAGGCACCAACCCACAGTTGATATATTCGCAGGCACCCACCTACAAGAGACACCAATCCCCTTAGTTGAGCACCAACTCAGCACTACCTGTAGGCTCCAACCTACAGCTGCAATGTTTGCAAGCACCAACCTACATGAGACACCAATCCCCTTGGTTGAGCACCAACTCAGCAAGATGTAGACACCAATTTACTTGAACCACCAATCTCTTCAAGCTGTCAACAATACCATATTATCTTTTTCCTTCAAGCCTTCACTTGTACAACTGCAATGTTTGCAAGCACCAACCTGCAGGAGACACCAATCCCCTTGGCTGAGCACCAACTCAGCAAGGTGTAGACACCAATTTACTGGAACCACCAATCTCTTCAAGCTGTCACCAATACCGTATTATCTTTTTCCTTCAAGCCTTTACCTGTACAAATTTGTTGCTTTGTCTTTGTTGTCATAGTTCCCTAGAAGAAGAAATCGGCGATTAATCGCCAAAAATCGCCAAACTCGC
>ML776795.1:298551-310578 GCA_009831015.1 Picea engelmannii
ACGGTTGTTGACATGGCGGACGACGTGGCACTGATGGGGCCATTGGCCTACCAGGTACCAGGCCCTCGAAAAGTTTGGCAATGTGTTTTCAACGAATGTTCTGGTACTCCGGTATTCTATATGGTGGACACCATCGGGTATCGGTCCCCCGAGCCCCCGAAAATTTGTCCATCGTGCTAACACTCTGATCTCTTGGTTTCCGATATGTTGGGCGCCACGTCCAAAAGGTAACTCTTCGCACAAGGTTTTGTAGCTCACGATTCACATACAAACTATGTTATGCAGCTCACGATTCACATACAAACTATATTATGCCTCATTTGCAATATAAACCCATTAAAACAAAAACTCCCTATGCATGTGGGATATTGTGATATTTGTTGTTTCCTCTAATTGAGCCAGCGAGACCTTCCTTACCAGGTTTATTACTACTATATCCCTTCAGCGCATGCCTAAGCCTGGGCTTTCTCTGCATCCTTGGTCTTTTGCAAACCATGATCGCTCTAAAACAAAATTCTTCCACGGGGTTGTCTCATTCTTCAAATTCAGGGTCATCTCATCTATCATCCCGTCGCTCAACTCCTCATTCTTGTGCAGCCCCAAATCTATTTCACACACGAACATCTTCGTTCTTAATTTAGGGTAAACACATAGCTTTTCAGAAATTCAACAGTGCACAGTCATCTTTGCACACAAAGACTCATCAACACGGGGGAATTCTCTACTTCCTCTGTCTTGTTCGATTCACAAAATGAGACACTTCCTTGGTCTGCCTTTTTAACATCAATGACAACTAAACACACAGAAGTTCATCAACTCATAGAGACATTCATTGTCTCCCCCTATCATTGACAACAGTCGATCTCCCCTTGCCTGTGATATCAATGATTGTCACAGTCATGTCTACCTTTGACATCAATGATTGTCACAGTCATGTCTACCTTTGACATCAATGAAAACACAATTTCCAACACTACGAAGGGAAGAAGAACCATAGAAAATAGAGTTTGAATTGAAGGATAATGAATCCAACTCTACAAAAGAACAAGAATCGGAAGAACAAGAGCCTCATACTCCAGTTGAAAAGGTATACTCCACCTTATTTTCGTTCAAATTTTGCTCTATTTATTACTATTTCTTATCCTAGAACTGTTGTGGAGGTAGTGGATTCTAAGGATGGCAAACTCTGGAAAAAGGCCATGGTGGAAGAAATGGTAGTGTTGGATAAGAATGAGGCTTGGGATCTAGTAGAGTTTCCAACTGGAAGAAAACCCATTGGAAACAAGTGGTTGTTTAAGAAGAAGTTGAATGCAAAAGGAAAAGTGGAGAAATACCGAGCTCAGTTAGTAGCAAAAGGCTATTCCCAAGTAGAGGGAATTGACTTTGGTGAAATTTTTTCTCCTATTGCCAAGTTAACTTCTATTAAATTTATTTTATCCATTGTTGCTTTTGATTTTGAAGTAGAACAGATGAATGTGAAGACAACATTCCTGCATGGGGATCTGGAAGAAGAATTCTACATGAAGCAACCAAAAGGATTTGCGGTGAAGTTAAAGAAAGAGCTAGTATGCAAATTGAAAAAGTCCTTGTATGGGTTAATACAATCACCAAGGATGTGGTATCAAAAATTTGATACTTATACGTGGAGAAAAGTTGGTCACTGTGTGTATATCAAATTAATCAATGATCGTCTTATTTATTTGGTCTTGTATGTGGATGATATGTTGTTGATAGGAACCGACAAAGAGATTACTCAGGATGTGAAAACTCAGTTGTCCTCTAAATTTGACATGAAGGATCTTGGTGCTACAAATTTCATTTTGGCCATGGAAATTAAAAGAGATAGGGAAAACAAGAAACTCTCGTTAAATCAGAGGAAATATGTTGAAACAAAATTGCAAAGGTTTAATATGCAAGAATGTAAATCGGTCAGGGTTCATATTCCTGTAGATGCAAAGTTATTTGCAAATCAGTGTCCCAAGACACAAGAAGAGGAAGAGGACATGGCCTGTGTTTTGTATGCTAGTGCAGTGGACAGTTCGATATATGCAATGGTATATACTAGAGTGGATATTGCACATGCAATGGGAGTTTTGAGCAGGCATGTGTCAAAACCAAGTAAAGAGCATTGGACAACAATAAAGAGGGTTTTCAAGTATTTGTGTGGCACTACTACTTATGAATTGTGCTACCAAGGAACACCAGGATTGGACTCAGTGTTGGACATGCATGGCTTTGTTGATGCAAACTGGGTTGGAGATCTGGATCGGAGAAGATCTACAAGAGTGTATGTGTTTAACCTGTTTGGAGGAGCAATCAATTGGATGAGCAAAATACAGTCTAAAGTGGCACTCTCAACTATAGAATCTGAACCCATGATAGCCACTCATGCAAGCAAGGAAGTAGTATGGTTACAAAGATTGTGTTTAGGTATTGGATTGGTACAACACGCTGTAAGGATAGATTGTGATAGTCAGAGTGCAATCTTCCTAGCGAAGAACCCGACTTATCATTCAAAGAAAAAGCATATTGATGTTCTGTATCACTTTGTGAGATACATGGTTGAAGACAAGAAGGTGTTGTTGATGAAGGTGGACACTTTGAAGAATGTTGCCGATTCATTGACAAAGTCTGTGAGGACCGAGAAGTTCTCCTGGTGTAGAGAAACAATGGGCATTGTTGCCCTGGATTGTTAACTATGTAATCATGCGACCCTTTATATGCAAAGTAAACAACAAGTGGGAGAATGTTGAGTATGTGTTATATTCTTAGCATGACTAAATGTTCAAATGTTGAAGGTGGAGACTGCATGTCTCAGCTAGTGAAACAAACCAACATCTTGGAATGGCACCTACACACTAAATGATAACAGAAAAAGTACAACATACACAGACAACCAAGCAATTAGAAAGCAATTCTCTTAGCTTCCAAGTGTTGGGTATGTGTTGTGTTATATTATAGCTAGCCCCCTTGTCTGGGGGTTGCAAGGGGGGATATTGCCCCCTGCAAGGAGGTTCAAGGGCAGAGCCCTTGAAAAAAAATTCTTGGCGGTTTTTTGCGTCCGTTTTTAGTGATTTTTCGGCATATGGTTTTTCGGCACATGGTTTTCGCCCATAGTTTTCTAATTATGGTTAAGGAATTAGGGTTGTTGACTAATCCAAGTCAATGTATTAGAGGTTTTGGATGCCGCAAGATCCTATATATATTGTATTGTAAACAGTGAAGATGTATGATGAATAAAAAATTAGAGGTGTGTCTCTAAAGAGGTTGATGGCTTTTCCGGTTTGGGTTTCCAGGGTAAAATCTTTGTGTAATATGTGTGTGTGTGCCATTGTATCTTTTCTGCTTTTATTAAGAATCCATTTGCAATAATTAATTATACGAGGTTAAAATCTACACCAAGCACTTCCTAAAATTTTCCATATTGTTTAGGTAAATCTGTTAGAAGGGCTAATAGAATATTCTAGTCTTAATGGTTCTCTGCATTGGATCAATTGGACTTAGTACTGTGTTAAAGTTTTAGTACATGGTAAACAAGCCTGCAAATTGTTAACCCTAGAAAGCTAAACAACTTAAGGAACTCAAAACTACTTATATGTGCTAGATCTGAAAACACATAAGCTAACTGAAAAGTACTAACAGAAACTAATAAGAAATTGCAACACTTGGAAAAACATCTCTATTCCTTTCTTTGTTAACTCGGGTAAGAAAAACAATGCACACACTCATTGGTAAATTGAATGAATAACAAACACATTCTACCTTCTTTTATAGGAGGAGGTTGTGGTTACAACGCATGAAGACACCTCTACTAGTGAGCCCTACTTAACTTAATCAAACCCTAATTCTATTATAGGGAAGTGCATCTGGGCTACATGCAGAAGTTGCCTACAATAGATCACATCACTCCTAGAATAATGTGCCCTGGTCTAAAACTGGAAACCTCATCTGCCATGTGTTTTTCCTCTAAATTAAGAAAATGCAAGTAAAAAGACAAAAAATAGTGCCTAAAATAGGCATTGAACTGTAAGAGATGAAACAAGAACTGAAGAAGGCACATCCATGCACCTCACTCACAGACCGTTCTAATACTAAGGACCAATCCCAATTCCATCTCTGTTGCGCACGGGAATTGATGTTACAGGTACTGTTGAAGTGTGTTGCTGAAAGGAGAATAGTTGCCAAGCAACCAGGCAAACTCTGAATACTCCCTCTTTGTGAATGAGGTGTTCTATACCAAGCCCAATCACTCCCTCACATCTCAAACTTCCCATAGCCAAGGGCTTTGTCAAAATACTTGCTACCTGCAAATTTGAAGGAACGTATTCAAGGACACTGCACCTTTATGAACCTTGTCTCGGAGGAAATGGTGCCAAATAAAGATGTGCTTGGAATGATCATGAAACATTGGATTCTCAGTGAGCCTAATGCAACTCTGATTATTACAGTACACTATAGTGGGATCCAACTTCTCATCGGTCAACTCCACTAACAGTTTGCGAAGCCAGATAACCTTGCAACAAGCAGCATTATCTGCCATGTACTCTGCTTCTGTTGAATTGAGTGCCACTACTGCTTGCTTCTTGTTGAATCGGAATATCATACTTGAACCCAAACTGAACCATAACCCCGAAGTACTATTCCTTCCCCCTCTTCTCCCACCTAATCAGAATCAACCACACCATGCAGCATCAACTCATCACCTTCTACATACCTCAAGACCATGATGCATAATGCCCTTCAAGTAACAGAGCACATGCTTTACAACAACCAGTGAATCTGCCTTAACTCAACCATATATTGGCTCAGTGTGTTCACTGTAAAACAAATATCAAGTCTGGTATTTACCAGATACATGAGAGAACCTTTGAATTGTCTGTACATAAATGGATCAATGAAATATGAATTTGAATCTGCTAATAACTTTATATTAGGATCATCGGAATGGCCAAGGGTTCACAGTCCATCATCAAAAACCTCTTCATAATCTCAACTACATACCTTGACTCTCCCAAACCTCCAAACCCAAGAAATAGTGCAAAGGTCGATGTCCTTCATGTCAAATTCACTTGCTAGTTTCTTCTTGCACCATAATATGAGCTTTTCTAAACTACCTATCACAACCAGGTCATCTACATACAACAGTAAGAATCAAGATAAGCAGATCAAATTTATCAAACAATTTATACAAGTTAGGATCTGCAACAATCTTAGTGAAGCCCAAACTCTATAGGTACTCATCAATTGTGCCTGTTCCATCATATATATTGAATGGGGTTTCCAAGGACCAATTCATGACACTTTGTCGGATGACACCCATGGACTTTCTATGTACCAGTTACAAATCTTGGGGCACTTTGTTATTGCGCATGTTGTTTTGTGCTACCTTCATTGCTTACCTGACACTTGGCCAACAAAGGTGGAAGGTGACATTGTCATAGGATGACTTGGTAGTATCACTTTCATGCTCCTTTACTCACTTCAGCTTATCAGATTTATTGGTCATATATTGTATCACTAGTGGAGGTTGCTTCAGCGGAATATATACTCACTCATCTTGTTGCAGGTGCTACTCCATGATTGATCATTGATGAAGAAATCTCCTATCTCCTTACCTTGTGCTCATGATATTATCGTCATTGTTTTCTCTTGGTCATTCATGGTGGGTTCATGCCTTTCCTAGTTGTGTTGTCCTCTAGCTTGGTTGTGCACTTCCTAGTAGTGTGTTTAAATGCATGTGCCCTCCCTTTCATGACCACTTCCAACTCATTAAATCATTTTTTACACAACTTCTAGATATGCTATTTTAAGTGATGCACTCCACTAGATGGCCAACTTTCAGATTTGAATTGGCTTTATTCACACCTTGTTTTAGCCTTGAAGAGGATATTTGACTTGATACTTGAGCACACTTATCGATTTGAGGAGATTCTTCACATATTCCTTGATTTGGATGGAATGGTCATCACATGGATATTATTTGGTCACTTACTATTTTCATAGTAGTACACCTACCTCAGCTAACTACTTTTTATTTAGAGACATTTCATTGTTGATAGTTTTATTGACCTATCTTGAAGGGCACACTTGCTTGAGAACCGTTATTTCTTTTTTGGGTGGTAGTTATAACTACTTGGCACAAATTCCAAGAGTGCACTTCTCTTTAGCATGACTTTATTACTAGTTGGAGATTCACTCTCCTAGGCATTCGCCCTAGAGTTTTTGAGTCTCACATGAGATTTTTATTATTATTTGATGGCCAATTAAAGGATTTGTAATATTATTTGAAAATGTTTGACTCATCAAACATTATCACCAGGATATTATTATTTTATTTGAGGTGGTTGAGCCTAGAACTCTATAAATAAGAGGCTCCCCTCATTTGTAATTGTGGTTGTGTAGTGTGCAATAGTATATCTCTTCTTCTTGGAGCATAGTTTGGAATGTCTCTCTTCTTCATGTGTGTGAGGCCTTTTGTATAAGAATTTTTGTTGGTGATTGAAGCTTATGCATGCAATCTAAAGGATTGAACCAAGGTTATCAAGTAAGAATCTACTTCAAATGATGAATAATTAGTTGTGATTCTTTCTCATCCTTTTTATTTAATTTTGTTTCCATTTAAGTATTTCTAGTCTTGTTATTTCAAAAAAAAGTAGTGACCTAGATTAGTAATAGTTTGGCAAACAAAGTTGCTTGGTTTAGTCTAGAAATTGATACCATTTTGTTTTATTTCCTTGCATACTATTAGTTTTAATCTCTCAACCATAAAGGATTTTGTAGCATGCTTAAAGAAGCCCATAGATCCTTGATTATAGACTAAGTTAAACCCTCCTCATAGGAGTAGAATAGACTCCATTAGCCCAAGGATAAGTAGGCACTAGTTTCTCCCTCTCTCATCCACTTATATTTTAATCTTTCCTAAGAGTTTGCATTTCTAATTTGAAGTTAGGCTAGACTACAGTTATAGCCTGCTGGAAATTTCTATTTTGAATTTCTGTTTTAAGTTTTGTGCATTCCAACACTTATCTTAGCTTGAAATTTTTTATTTCCAGCTAGCTTATTTGACCTAGGACCTCAATCTTAGACCATACACTAGGTTACTCTTATACCTTTGCGTGCTGGAAATTCTTACTTTAAATTTCTGGTTGCATTCTCAATAATTTTTGTTGTTTCTCATATTCAAAAACTTTATTTCAGCACTTGTATTTTGCCTAAAAATTCATATTCTCACATCATAGTTAGGCAAATTTTTCAACTAAGCATTCTGGAAACTCAATTTATTTTCTGTTTTTGTTAATTGTTGTTTCCAGCAATTAAATCATTTCAGAAAATCAAGTTTCTAGAACTATTTGAAGTCTGAAAATTGCACCTTAGAAGCTTTTTTCAGCCTCAAGCATTAGGGAGTTAATTCTGGAATTTTTGTTTCAAGTTTAGCATTAAGAAATTCTACATTTTGCATCATTTCTCTTAGCTGCAATTTATTTCTAGAATCTGATTTTGAAGCATTCACTTCATGTTTAATTCATTCACATCCTTAACTCCTTAAAAGTCACACTTAAGTATGAAACACTCGTTCACTAAGACATCTCCAAGATTCAGACTTATGAAACAAGTCAAAAAACACAAATTTACACATCATAACAAGACTTGAAACCTAGTTTGGAACCATCACTTGCAAATCAACTTGAATATTACGTCAACAATATTCCAAACAAGCACTTTGGTCCAATCAAACCTCACTGATTAACATCAAATCTTTTGCACTTAGTCATCTACCTTAAAGATACCCTCCTTGAGTTGGAGAAGAACCAACCTAAAGAGTGAGGAAGTGCTATTTTGGTGACAGTGGGTAGCCTTCCATAGTTACACAAACTAGCCCCTTGTGTTTGGGACTTTCACATGTTAGGGGTGCTGGATTTTGTTGTAACATTTTGGCATTCAGAATTCCTTGATTCATAAACCTTTGATGACTATCAAACCATAACTTTAGACCTTTTCATACTCATTTGGCGACTCCTTTGAGTGAAGTTGTGTCCACAAGATATCCAACTACGACTTCCTCACAAACCCTTGTTCACCCATATCCTGAGCCTGAAAGATGCCTTAGAAGAAGGGTAAACAAAAACAAGCTCGTAAACACTTCAAACCTTCACCTCATAGTTGAAGATCTTAGATTCCTGTTTGATAACTTAACATCATGGCTACTCCTCCTTGGGTGAAAAATGTATACAAACTTACAAAGCCCTTGACATGTCTGGAATCCAAGGATCACCTCATGACATGCCTTATAAGTATAACAAGTGGCTTCCCAACTTTGCTGAAAACAATGTGATTACGGCTAAAAATCATTTGGCTAGATTCTATGATGCAGTTGGTGAAGCCAAAGTTCCTCAAAACCATGAATATGTAGTGATGAAACTCTTCTCTATCTTTGGAAGAATATGCTCGAGTGTGGCTTAGGGGCCTAGGTGATGAAAACATTAAGAGTTGGGATGACTTCCATGATGCCTTCATGAAAAGATGGCCTATTAGAAAGGATGCTAGGATGTTATTAACTCAACTTCGTGAAATCAAAAATAAAGAAAATGAAACTGTGAAAGAATTTGATGATAGATTTAGGAAGTTGGTTGATAATATTCCTCAAAAGATTAGACCTTCTAATGATGCACTCCTTTTACACTACACCAATTCTTATGATGGACACTTTGGCTTGATGTTGAGAGACAAATTTCCAACTACCTTAGAATATGCACAATATTGGGCTAGTAAGATTGAAGAAAACATGCTTTCCGCTAAGGTAGATTCTTTAGGTTCTTCAAGAGCATCCTCTTCAAAAGTTGAAACCAAGCCTAGAGCCATCCACATTGTTGATCCTGCCCCTGATCCCATCATTGCATTAACTGAAGCAATCAAACGTATGGAAACTAATTTCACCCAGCAAAACACTGCCATGCAAAACAAATCTGTGCAACAAGAAAGAGCCCAACAAAATCGATATGTACCTAAGGGAAATGGTGGTTGTGAAAGAAATAAGGGTCCTCCAAACAATCAAAACCAAAACCAAAGACTCCCTATTCCTTTAAATCCTAACAATGTCATGGAGCATTAAGCATTACCTTGGTGTAGATATTGTTAGGATTCTCATGACAAAAATGCATGTCCAATAACCATATAAACTAGAGAAACAAATGAAGACTCTACTGAATTTGAACATATGAACTTTGTAAGTGATGATTGTTTTGAACATAATGCATATGAATGGGATAAAAATTACATCTGCAACGTTCAAGGAAAAAAGTTCAAAGTAAATGAAAACCAAATGAGAGAAATCAAAAGTCAAACCATTGATACAAAGTCATAACTAGGATGTATGGGGAAATGCCATCCCAAGAAGAGATAAGGAGAAGAATAAGAGAGGAGTGGAACACATACCAAAGGAATAAACAACCCATTCCTTCCCAAAGCCATGAAACGCAAACCCAACCAAGAGCTTTCAAAAACATTAATCAAAGACAAAATAATAGGAGCCACCAAAGACTTGAACATAGACAAACCTTCAATGAGCACAACTTCAGATATGACCCTTGACTTAACCCATGTGTTTTCAAACTTGAAAGTGTCAATTCCTTTCAGGGAAAGGGCCAAACTTCCTAAGAAAAGAGAGAAAGTTGAAACTAAAGAAAATATTTGTGGAGGAAGTTAACAAGGATCCCCCTATAGTCTTACAATCCATGAACCATATGAGACAAAACTGTAGTCACAACCCTTTCTTCATTACTTTGATAGTAAATGACTTATTGTTGCATAATTGCATGATTGAGTCTAGTGCATCAACAAACGTCATGCCTCTCAAAGTTATGAATCAATTGGGACTTAGGATCACGCAACCATATAGGAATGTATGTGGTATGGGTTTAGAAGAGATTAAGGTATGTGGCTTAATAAAGGACTTGCAAGTAAGTAAAGCTAGTTGCATACCCCGACATATGAGTATTGATGGATATAGTTGTTATTGATATTCCTGATGCTTGGGCGATATTGCTATCTAGGAAATGGGTTGCTAACTTGGGTGGTAGAATTCAATTAGATTTATCTTACTACCATTCTGACAGGTGAGGTAACCTTTGTCATATTGTATAGAGAGCCTCCTAGGAGAGATCATGTGGAAGACCCCAAAGAACCAATGAACCAATTAGTGTGCATAGAGGAAGATAAATTTGGTAATTACTTTATCCTTGCACATTCAATGGCCCCTGAAGTGAAAGAAAAATCTGGAGAGAGAAGAGAAAAATTTTGGAGAATGCATTTTGATGGAGCACAATCTAGGTCAAGTGCTAGTGTTGGCATCGTTTTCAACTCTCCACAAAGGGAAATCATTAGCTTTTCCTACAAACTTGAGTTTTACACCACCAACAAAGTGGCTAAATATGAAACTCTCTTGTGGTCTTCAGTTGGCAAGAGACATGGGAACTAAAGTGTTGGTGGTAGTTGGTGATATTGACCTTGTGGTAAAGAACAATAGGTTGAAACAATATCTTGACATTGTTTGGGACACTATTACTTTAATTGATGGCTTTAGCATTAGTGTTGTCCCAAGAGACTATAATGCCCATGTTGATTCCTTAGTTGTTGCCCAGGTTTGATGGCTTTAACATTAGTGTTGTCCCAAGAGACCATAATGACTTTGTGGGGGACACTTTTTCAGCTAGAACTACAACATATTGGTTACTATTGGCCTACTATGTTCTTTGATGTGCATAAGTTTGTTAGGGCATGTCAACCTTGTCAATTGTTTTCAGGGAAGCAACACTTAGCTTCCTTGCCTTTGCACCCTGTGGTGGTTGAGGCACCATTTCAGCAGTGGGGCCTTGATTTTATTGGTGAGTTTAAAGAAAATTCTGACAATGGTTTTAGATATATTCTCACAGCCACAAATTACTTCACGCGGTGGGTAGAGGCCATTCCCACTAAGAGGGCCACCGATAGAGTAGTCAGTTATTTCCTTGAAGGGAAGATTATAACTAGATTTCATATGCCATCCAGAATTACCACTGACAATGCCAAAGCTTTTAGTTCTGCAGAGTTATCCAACTGTTGTTTCAAATATGGCATTGTCCTATCCCATGCATCAAACTACTGCCCACAAGGAAATGGCCTGGCAGAATCAAGCAACAATAACCTTATGATGTTCATCAAGAAGATTATGGGGAAAAATTAAAGAAGTTGGAATAGTAAATTGAGGTTTTCTTTATGGGATGATAGAATTACAAGAAAACAAGCTAAAAGGAAGAGCCCATTTCAGCTGGTATATGGGATGGAGACATTGCCTATTCACTTAAAGATCCTTGCATATTAACTTTTGCAGCATTTCACTTCAAATGAGGAGGTTGTACAAGATAGAATCAACCAGTTAATTGAGCTTGATGAGAAGAGGAGGGAGGCATTTGATCACCATGTACAAAGCCAAGAGAGAGTAAAGGAAACATTTGACAAGAAGGCTCGTCCAAAGGAGTTAAGAAAAGGAGAATTGGTTCTCATGTGGAACAAGGGAGATGAGAAACCTAGAAAACATGGGAAATTTGACAGTTTATGATTGGGCCCTTATAGGATTGAAGACATTGTTGGATTGAACTCTTTCTACCTCAGTCATCTTGATGGACAAAAGTTGCCTTTGCCCATAAATGGGCAAGTTCTCAAATTGTACTATACCAATGCTTAGTGTCATATAAGTAGAATAGAAGAAAAAAATAAGCTCTAGGGAGCAACTAGAATAGGTTGTAGTTTCGTTTCATGCTAGGGTTTTGATTATGTTAGCTCATGCATTCCTTTTGAGCCTTCCATTTCATAAGTTATGGTTCATCCTTTATATGAACCCTGCATTTCATTTAGAATAGGATGGCTCATCTACTTGTTTCATGTAGAATAGGTAAAACGTTAGAGGTGGTAGATTTTGTTGTAATAGTGCCTACCAAGCATGTGATGCCTACATCAACCAATAAAGGGCCTTCTTCAACTTGCACCTATGGG
>ML776795.1:317540-332624 GCA_009831015.1 Picea engelmannii
CTGGCCTAATCTTGGGGACGGGACATCACATGGAGGAACATTTTCTTCAAATCCATCTACAAAAGGGCCAACCAAATATTGAACTAAAGGCATAATAGCTCTAACATAAGTATACCTAGAAAATGAAGCAAAGGTATCCTCATAGTCTACTCCCTCTTTCTGGGATAATCTTCATGCTACAAACCTTGTCTTATACTTCTCAATACCTCCATAAACTACACGCTTCACCTTGCACAACTACCTAGAATAAATCACTAACTTCCATGTTGTTCTTGGTACTATCTCCAAAGCATCATTCTTTAAGATGGAATTGTACTCCTCTATGATGGCATCCTACCATACCTTCTCACTTGTTGCCTCGTCATAGTTGGAAGGCTCTACGTCAATAATAGAAAACATTAGTGCAACATAATTAGGAAACTTCTTGGGAGGAAGACTCACCCAAAACAAAGTCTTAGGCTCTTCTACTTGCTCTTGTGCCTTTTGTACTCTTTAGGTAACCCATTTGGGCCCCCTGACTGAATTGTAAGGCAAAATGGTTTATGTATCAATACCAAAGTCTAACTTATTTGAATCTGATTTATTTGGAATCTATGGATCAATCTTTGGGGCAACAAGCTTCTCTACCTCCTCAATCTCTACTAGAGGCTCCTGAGAAATAGAGGACCCTACATTCTCATTAGACTTGACATCTCCACTCACAACTATTTTCCGTTAGGATGGAATGTATACTTTGTAAACCTTAGAAGTCTCGTTGTATCCCACAAAATTACCCTTCAAACTAGAGGGTTCCAACTTATTTCTTTTCTCCTCAAAAATATGAATATATATTATATACAGGACAACAAAAAACACAAAAATGTGATACTTGTGGTTTCTCACCAATAAACGCTTTTTCTAGTGTCTTTCCCTTCAATATCCTATGTGGACACCTATTCAAAATGTAGACTAATGTGGAACAAGTTTCTACTGAAAGACACATAGGTTGTGAATCATTGCCTTGATAGTCTCTATGATGGACCTATTCTTCCTCTCTACAACCCCATTTTGTTGCAGGTTGCAAGGCACTATCAGCTCCCCCTTGATCCCCTACTTTCTTGCAAAGCATGTTAATCTCCTTGGAGATATACTGTCCTCCATTATCTAATCTCAACACTTTAATCTCCTTACTTGTCTTATTTTTTACAAGATCTTTAAACTCCTAAAACTTCCTACAGACCTCATCCTTGGTCTTTATGAAGTACATCCAGGTCTTTCGAGAGGACTCATCAAAAAATGAAGTTGAAATCATGGGTGCATATACATCTGAATATACCAGGTCAAGAATCTCTCTTGACCTATGTTCATTGGTTGAGAAATCAATCTTGGCATGCTTGCAAAGTACTCATCCCTTGCACACTCTTGTCTTCTCGATCTTGAAGTCTAGTGATCCATGCCGCATGTCCTTCAAGATAGGCAACACTCTATAGTGCAGGTGACCCAACCTCTTGTGGAAAGGCTCGTAGAAGTTGTCAAACTATCATGCACGAGGGCTCTCACTGGTCCATCAACAACCTACAACCACCCTTTCGAACACCTCTAGCCAAAACTAGACCAAGATCCAAGCATTTTCTCTAAATGATGACTTGTTAATCATCAAACACGATAATAAATCCTTAGGTCTGTCATAACTAAAACTAAAAGTAGATGCTTAGTCAAACAAAGAACATGTAAAACACCACTAAGATCAAAAACATCACATGAGGGCATTTGAAATGGGATGGATCCCACTCCTACCACTGGATATGTGGCACTATCACCAAGCTCCACATACATGCCTACCTCCTACTCCTTAAGTCTACTAAAATCCGTATTGTTGAAGGTCATATGTCTAGATGCTCCACTATCCACATATCATCCAGCACCAAACATGGTGTGGGATGAAAGACATGAGACTATGGAGAAGGTTGTATCAAACTTGATGCAAGCTCATCCAGTCCAACAGAGGGTTCTGCATTCCCTACAAACTACTTCTACTATTGTGGATTTCCATTCCCAATCTTCTCAAGACATTGAGAAGCATAGTGTCCAAACTTCTAACACTTTAAAAACTTGACATGGCTTATATCTTTCTTGCCTGATTCAAGGAACCCAAATCCTCCTCCTTTACTTTCTAACCCTTCTTGGGTACTCCTTTCTTACTACCCTTCCTCATCTTGTTGATGAGGACTCAATTCTACTCTTCCTCCTCTATACTTGCAATTGTGTCCAATCTCATCTCCTCCTCAATGAAGTCATCCAATAGCTTCTTAAATGTGAGAAGCTTATCTCCGACATAAACACCCTGGACAAAAAATTGCCAAGATGAAAACCCATTCAAGCCTATGGGTACTAACTCTTCGCTTTTGACCTCTTCTACAACCATTGCAAGTTAAGAAATGAGTTTGGTAATCTTCAACAAATAGATGGCAACAATAGTTATCTTGCTCATCCATGTGGCTCTAAGGCTTAAGCTTATTTCTCGGAAGCATCTTCCAGTTGATGTTCTCACAATGATATATAGTGACTAGAGCATCATGTTGAGATTTGTACCTTGGGAGGTGTTCCCCATGTGCTTTTGTCCTCCTTAGCACATGAGGGAAGGACATGACACTTTGTACCTAGTACTTTTGTCTATTTTCACTTTGACTTTTGGTCACGTTTGGCTAAAGTGAGTATTAAATCACTTTGTGGTTATTTTGGAGACTTAAGTAGACTTAGGAAACTTAACCCAAAAGTGGGTTATGATTTAGAGTTGATTGGTGAGATCTCATCCACTCATTTGGATTGATCTCAACCATCAATTCTTAGGTTTCCTATTCTTGCCTAAAGAGGGCGCAAAGGGTCTAAGGAGGGCACAATTTTTCATGGAGAGTTTTGGTCATGAGAGGAGGAGAACTCAAGCTATGGAGATGAGGTCAGATGCATGAGGTTTTGTGGAGGAGGCCACTAGCTTTCCTTGTGGACAGCTTGGAGCAGCTTGCTTCATTATTTTATTGGAGTGATTCTTCTGTTGAGGAGGGCGCATGAGCTTGGCAGGCTTATTCCTTCCTGGTAGGATTTATAGCCATTAGATTTCAGTGAGGTCAGTTGCAGAGTGAGGACATCAGCTGGAGCTTCGTTCTGGCAGCATTTACTGTGGTTCTGGCAGTTTGCATGAGGGGCGCACCATCCAGGGGCGCATCTGCTTGAGGGAGCTTATATATCAACTCTGTTGGAGTTGTTATTGTATTAGGTTCCATCATTTATTGTGTTTACTGTAACCTATACTTGCTTTTCCTCATATATACATTTAGATCTCAAACTGGTTTTCCCCAGGGGGGTTTTGTCCAGGGTCATGTTGACCAAAAACATTGTGTCTACAAATGCATGTTATTAGTTCTTAGATCTGTTCATTATCAGCAGTTAAACGATGTATTAGGTGTGTTATATTTATTTGAGTTGCATGTACTAATTTCCTATGGCAAAAACGACATGCTAGAGCACCCAAATTGAGAATATAACCATAACAATCAGCTCAAAAGAAACATGACTGTTGGCTGTTATAAAACAGCAGAAAACTAAAACAAGACAGTGAAAACTTAGAGCCTTTGCTTGGTCAAAGACAGACCAAGAAGGCAAGCTGATAGGACCTGGAATTTTCACACATCAAACATCTCCTTACTGGTTGTCTTTTCAGCAATGTGAGGCATCAAGTGATCCTTCACCAAGACGAGTAAGACTGGCTTGGCCTTGGACATCTTCTTGTTATATTCTGCCAACAAAGCAACATTTGTAGGAACTGTAACGTTTTTCTCTACAAAATGCCAAAGCTCATGCTCCCCCAAAAGCATCTGCACCTGATAATTCCACGAAATGATGTTGGAAGGGCCTTCCAATCTGTCTTCGTTTCTAACATTAAAGGTAGTCATACTGCAGTTCCTAGAGCACACTGCTAGACAAAACAGATCAGCAACCTAACACAACATATCGCAGGTCGATAGTGTTTTCTCAAGCACAGATATTGAGCATCCCACCCCTCAAAACTTCCGACAACTCCCTATCCCAAGTAGAAGCCCTACTATCCATACATGAATTCCTAGAAGGTTTCAGAAAACCTGCTCTGATACCATGTTAAAATTTCAGTGCATGGTAAACAGAGCTGCAATCTGTAAACCATAGAAAGCTGAAAAACTTAACTCACAAAACTACTTATGTATGCTAGATCTGAAAACACATACGCTAACTGAAAAGTACTAACAGCAACTAATAAGAAATTGCAGCACTCAGAAAATCATATTTGTTTTATCTTTTATTAACTCAGGAAAGAAAAGCAGTGCACATAATCACTGGTAAACCGAATGAATAACAAACCCAGTCTTCTTTTAGACGAGGATGTTGTGATTACAATGCATGAAGACATCTCTACTTGTGCACACTACTTAACTGAATCAAACCCTAATTCTATTCTAGGAAAGTGTGCCCAGGCTACATGCAAAAGTTGCCTAGAAAAGGGCACCTCACTCCTAGAATAATGCACCCTAGTCTAAAACTGAAATCCTCATCTGCCATGCACTTTTGTCTAAATTAAGAACAGAAATAGAAGGATAAAAGTAGCACCTAAAACAGACACTGAACTGTAAGCGATGAGACAGGAAAAGAAGATGGCACATGCATGCAGCCAGCATGCATCCACCTCACTCACAGACCATTCTAAAACTACACCTCCATCCCAACTCCATCTCTACTGCACAGATGAACAAATGCTAGAGGTACCGCTGAAGCGTGCTGCTGGAAGGAGAATGGCTGCCAAGCAACCAGGTAAACTTTAACATAGTACTCAGGGTTGCACCAAATCAAATGTATTTTCTGCGACACATGATTAAACACAATCTGGAGGCAGATATTGTATTCAACACGAATTAGTCAAGTCCTACAAACCAAAATTGAAAACTAAAGCATAAAACCACAAAATAACTACCTAACTTACCCCATAATAATGGCAAACAAAACTCTACTGAAAAAATTAGGGCACGCTAAATATATTTAGAAGAGTGAAAAAGTAGATATCTAATGTAAAATCACTAAAATATGCATATCATTTACCTTTTCCTCTTCAGTAACCTTCTCTAGGACCTGAGAAACATTTGCTGTTGGACTGCTTACTTTTCCCACCTTTACTTGCACTGGCTTATTCAGATACTCCTAAACAGAAAGAAGGATATTTAAGTCAATATCTTCTAAGTTTTCATTAACATTAAGTATTTCATTTGCTAACTTTAAAATGCACAAGTTCATTTAGCACACTTAAAAAGAACGAAGACATAGAACCGAAAAAGGGAGGAATGTCATACAACTTAAAATTTGTACTTAAAATTTGTACCTAAAATTTAAGGACTCGCAATTTCTATCTTGTAGAAAAAGTGACCAAAAGTAAGAACTTCTAACAGGATGGAAAAAGTTTGAACTTTCATAAGGGAGAATCCCCATTCCATGCGGTACAAGCTAGTTCAAGAGGCTTTCAGTTAGAATTAAAATTTCAAATTAGCTGTTAGCATTCGTCAAGGAGGAGAAGACGACTATGGTTGATTTATAAGGCAGAAGCTAATTATGTAGAAAGAGCATATTTCATAATGGTGATATCATGTCTTACATAGATTAGGACATAAAATTATGAAATGGAACTTTATATTATGTTATGCTAATAAAGTGGTGAGACAATAAAGTGACCTAAAAGTCAATTACTGAACATGTCACTCTTAGTTATGTGCGTAGTTGTATAACCCCTAGTAGAAGAAATCGCCGATTAATCGGCAAAAATCGGAAAAAGCACGATTTTTTGGGCTTGCCGATTTTTTCAAAAAAAAATCACGATTTTTTGGTCAGAGAAAAAAACGCGTTTTTTTGAAAAAATCGGGAAAAATTGCGGCAAAAATCGAAAAAAAAACGGAAAAAAACAGGATAAAGAGCCTGATTCGTTTTTTTTTTTGTCATTCTTTTGTTTGTGTGTGTGGAGCAGCAAGGGAAGAAGTTTGTGGAGGCCATCAAACATTTTTGAGGTGTGCAAAGGCAGGGTAGTTTTGGGACATATACATTTATATATGTGATCATTGATGTCAGTTTGTATTGATTTCAGACTTTCAGTAATGACTTTGATGTATCGGTTTTTGTTTGGCATCCACTATATAATATATATCCGTTCTTTCTCCATATTTATGTGCCTATCTGTTTATATGATGTTATTGTTGCTTTATATATTGAAAAATGTTTAAAATTTTGAAAAAAAAAAGAATAAATTATGTATTTTTTAATGTTTGCCGAGTTTTTCCGATTTTTTCCAAGGCGATGTTTTCAGGCCCTTGCCGTGTTTTTGCCGTTGCCGAGTTTTTCCACTAGGGTATAACCTACCTCTCCCATGAGACATATCTTTGTATTGACTTACACACATCCAAATCTCTCTCTCTCTCTCTCTCTCTCTCTCTCTCTCTCTCTCTCTCTCTGTGCAAGTATTCTGCATATTTGTTATGTGCAGCTTTAATAAATATTCTAAGAAAAAAACAAAGTAAATCTTCAGATGGCAAGACAAACTATAATCTGATTTTTCTTTTTTGATGAAGACTTTTTTGGTTTCGGTTGCATGAGGTCCAGACTATCAGCAATGTTAGCAAAAAGCTACGACATGACATAACATACAACGTAATGAAATCCATACTGCAAAACTTCATGTCTAAAAGCTCATTAAAAGCTTCATAGTACAAGTGTTAGAAGTCAGCAACATTGTCTCGGCTATAACAAACACTACTAGGAAAATTATTTAAGGGTGAAATAAGTGCATTTAAATTGCACAGACCAGAAGGATCAACAATGGTTACTAATAGTTATTATTGATAGTATTCCGGAATCTATTTCTATTAGTTACATCAGGATAGTTAAAACTTAACTAACAAGAAGTGAACTCCTGAAAACCACCTACCTATTACGACCCACTGCATTTCCAAACATACATACCAATGCGATGAAATTCATATCAGTTACAATATCCTTTACTAACCCTCCTGCTACTTATTTTTCCCTCAAGACATGAGGAGAGCTCTCAGGTTTATAAGCACTAGTAAAGCAGCAGACAAGGAAGTCTTTCAAGAGGAGGTCCTCAAAAATGGTATTAACTCTCTAGAATTTTACATTACTGAAATTGTCTATTCAGGTATGTGCAGAAGTAAAAATGCTTAGGATGATGAAAGCTTCACTTGCAACCCCACAAGTCTCACTGAGAACAACTCCAAAAATTTAGAACACAAGCACAACTTATAATTGGTTCAAGTGAGATTTTTGCTTGTGCGTAATTGACAACTAAGAAAATGAAAAGACATCAGAGATAAGTTGCATGATATGAGGAAATGAGTACAGGTTTCTTAAATAAGTACATGCTGGAAATGTGATCCCCAAAAACTTAGAAACTGCGAAATGCGGTATTAAAATAACACAAAATATAACTTCAAAAATTAGATTTTTTATATAAATAGTACATTATCTTGAAAGAAAGAATAAAATCAGCAAGAAAATTTAAATGATAAATACACATGACAATTTAGTCGGAAACCCAAACCCATGTCAATATTATTTCCCATAGATGATTACATTATGCAAAATCCAAAATAATACTTTATAAATAAGGCGATATGTCAAAAATCAACCTTGATATATAAGGCTATATGTGTTGAAACTTGAAATACAACATGAGCTAAACCTTTATAGTCATCCATCTCATCTTCATCTTCATTAGGAGAAATAGAACCAGATGCATGTTCAGCAGTGGATCTTGTGTTGGAAGAAGTATTTCCACTTCTAGGTTCCTCGATATTTAGTGCAGAAAGAGAGAGTTCCAAGTTAGAGGATTCAGGAATGACCGAAAGGAAACTCTTTCTTATATGAAATATGAGGTTTTTAGGGTTTCTCAATTTCTAGAAGTTTCCTTTCTTTTTTCTATTGTCATTAAAGTCAAATTTGAAATTAGTGTTTAAGCATCATTACCAAATGTTAAATAGCAGGTTTTGTTGTTTGGGTAGGTCCCAGTGTTCATTTCCCTAGCAGAAACAAAAATATTACAAGACAAAACACAAGCTTAAGACATGATTAGAAATGGAATCATGTAAAATATATGCTTTTATTACAATGATCCTGTTTTATTTCATTTTCCAGGCAGCTGTATTATCCATACAACCTAACTACCTCATATACTCATATCTAATTAATCGTTTTATTAGTCACTTTTATTAACATGACTTTCACATTAACTGTCACTAGATTGTATATACTATTGGAGCATTACACTATAATACTCCAACACCCCCCTTAACGCTACAATACAAAGTGAAAACAAGATCATAAAATGAAAAATTATTCTTAAGTAACTTCTCTCCACAGTTTGAAATCATGCAAGCACTCAATCAAGCTGTCTCATCACCCTCACGAGAGTAATATCCCTGAATTGCCAGACTCCCAAACTCCTCGAATTCCCAAACTCCCAAATCACTGCAACTCTCTAAATTCCTGAGATCCCGAACACCTCAAATTCCCTACCTCCTGAATCAGTGCAATTCCTGAATTCCCAAATCACTTGGACAACAATCCATGCCAAAATAAACCTTCTCTGACTCTGCTCTGTCTTGGAAATTATACCACTCAGAATAAGAAATCACCCTTGGTTTTGTCACCGTCATCTCCTTTGTTTCTTTGAGATAATTTTTTGTTCACATCTTGAGAGATAAATTGTAGATCTAACATTATATAAACTGATCAAAAAAATTCTCAATATATATGAGATTTACCAAACAATAGAACAAGAGAATTTTGCCCAATAACAGACTGTTTCAAGCAAAAATAAAACCTCCCAAGTAAACTGCTGTATATATCTGCCACCTCTGAAAATTACTTTACAAAGTAATAAGAATACTCTGTGACTTCCCTATGAATCTTATGGATAAAAAGTTCTCTGGAAATAACAAACAGTTCAGTGTTTTTGGGAAATAATTATTTCTGTGTTGTTTCTTTGCTTATCTGAGAAATTCTCACAAACATTTAAAGAATATCAAACACATTTGTTGCTAATAGCTATCATGTTGGTTTTTGTTGCGGACATCTATTATTGTTTGTGATATCTCTGTAATACCTCTGTTTTAATGAAACCCTGAATTAAAAAATTGGGACTTCATCTTCACAGATACAAAATCTTAAGAAATACCTTTGTAGATGCTGGGCCTATTACTGAATATGTGTTTCTAGGCTTCTCTGTATATGCTTTACAGGTTGTGTTTCTTCCTGGATACAATTACGGGCATCAATGCAGGAACAGAATTTCTTCTTAAAATGAGATATGGTTTGTCTCTTCTCTTGTAATGGTCACAGCTGGCCAAAGCTGACTGGATGCTTCAATTCGTGTGAGCCTCTCAGTCAAAATTCCCAAATCAAAGCATTCAATGTGGTCTATTTATCACACTTATATAATGTCACCTGTATGCCGCCACATTCAATATGTTTTAATCTCTGCCACGAACTTTGCCCAAAAACAAATATATAGTGCCACTTCTTCCGAATATATACTTCAAAATAAATTTGCTCCTTTTTACTGACTTGAAAAAACCAAAGATCTGGAAAGTTCAAATATTTGTCTTTGCACAGAGGTCAATACCTTTAATCTCTTTAATTTCTAACACACAATCATGATAGACTTGGAAGTTGGACCAGCTTGGATTCCAAGATTGAGTCAAGTTCTTCCCACTTTGATACCATGTTAAACTTTGAAGCACACAAGAAAGACAAAGACATGATTAGAAACAGACTCATGTAAAGTGTATGCTTTTATTACGATGAAGTCATTTGATACAATAGCATTGATCCCCTTTTATTTCATTTGTTAGCTAGTTGCGTTACTCATACAACTTAACTACCTCATTTACTAATATCTAATTAACATATCTCCATCTTTTTATTAATCACTTATATTAACATGAACTTTAAATTAGATTGTCATTAAATTGTATATACTATTGGAGTGTTATACTCCGATACTCCAACAGCTTTAGGAGGCAAAATGCATCTGAAATGCCACATGGCCTTTCCCCTTGCATTTCCAAAATGAAACACCATATGAAATATGTCATCGTGTTTCCAATGCATTCGATATGCTTTCTTGCATTTCCCAACTTTTCAAGAGGTCAAAACGTAGGGGGGTCAAGGATTCCCTACAACATAGCCTCAAAGGTAATAAATTCAAATGCAAGAAATAGAAAGACTTCAAAAGGTAATAAACTCAACTACAAGGAAGGAAACATTAACTAGTCCATACGAAATTTGTTGAAGATGTTACACCTCAGATTCACTTCAGTGTACCCTACATTTTTTCGCGAGATGTGACCCATCATATAAGCAAATCATGTGCCTCATTAGATCATGATGAGCCAAAAGTATGGTTGTATCTGTATTCATGCATTGTATTGGACCATGCTTAGATGTTCTATGTATTGGTGGGGGGCCTATATACTATATAGTATCTCCAAACCCCTTGTGGTCAGTCATGGACCACCCTTTTAGTCCCCATTTCAAGATAGGCATTGCTCTTATGGCTATGGCCGACTACCCCTTGATGTTGGTAACTCATCGTGTTTTTCATTTATGATCTAGGTCGGTATGTGAGCATCTTGGGGTGGATCTACTAGGACACATGATCTTGGGGAGCTTCTAGTCTCTCTCACTTCTTTGTATATAATGTAAAAATGTTGCTCTTGTTGTAAAGGTTGTCACATTTATGTATAGAAAACGTATTTTATGCCTAAGCATGGATCCCTATCTCATGTATTCATCACACTTTGGCGGCTGGCCATCTACTTTCAAGGATGGTTTTGTAGATGCTCAATTAGTTTCACATTTCTTGAGGTAGTCTCGCAGTTTTCAAGGCAGTACACATATCCCAAGGCACTAGTCACATCCTCCAAGGCATAGATGGGTTATTTATGCATGCATGGACACCCTCTACACATGCCACATTGAGGATCCTATAGTGCTCTCTCATTTGGTCATCTTTTGAGCTATTTTATGAATGATTTGAGGGCTGACCCACTCTCTTGGACGTCATACTAGCCGTCTAGGGTTTTATGACCCAATTTTTGACTTGGAGGGTCACTCCCATGCTTCATAGAGGTGTCTTTACTTTAGATATACACATTGGAGGCACATTTTGAGGGTTAATGAGCATTATTTGAGGAGTCGTCCACCTTTTGGGGCCTCACTCACTCATTTCATGAGCTCGCTCCACATAAGGAGGCTAGACATTGGTCCTTTCTTCACTTGGAAGCCTTCTACAACATGTTTTGAGGCTTGGACTACACTTCCTCAAGAGCATCTACATCAAATCAGCCCCTCCTTTAGTGGGACATCTCCTTTTCATGAAGGCTTTATTGTGCATGTGGCATGTTCTACTTGTATTTGACTTAGTCTCCTTCATTATGTGGATGACAGGTCACTTTTTGTAATTCTCCTAGGCTAATTTTAGGGAGATAAAAAATAATGAAGAATGAGAAAGATGTAGAAGCCTCATCTATAAATAAAGGCTCTACTCTCGTGCCAATTTGTTGTTGTTCTTGGACATTTGAGAATACAATTTATTGAAGATCTACCTATTGGAGGTTTTGGTGTCAATTCTTGGGGCTCTCTCTTTGGTTATTTTCTCGGTGCATTAAAGATTTTTATGGTGATTCAAGACTTCTACTAGCTTTCCAGATCGGTCCATTTGAGGGGTTACTATATCAATTGGAGAGGAGAAGTTTTCGGGTTTGTTCCTTCCTTTTTCTCTTGTTAGCTTGGGTAAGCACTTAATCCATTGTTTCGCTTTTCGTCTTGGTTCCTTGGAAAGGGTTTTAAGTATTTTGTTCAAGTTATAATTGATCTTGTTAGCGAAGGATTTTTCATTTGAGGAATCCCTTCTCGTAGGGCCTTAGTCCTCATAGCTTATCTTGATTAGGGTAGAGATTATTTTACCCTTAGTGTTCTAATCTCTTACCCTAGTCCTTGAAATAGAAGTGACCAAATCTTAGAGAGGCATAATTCTTGACCCCATAAGCCCTAATTGGAGAAAAGACACTAGTCTTCTCCCAACAACCAACCAAAAAGCCCTAAAATTTAAAATCTTTATTTTTTGTTTGTTTAGAAGGAAATCTAACAATGAAAAATCAAATAAATATTTTTACTTAGATTTCTTTCATTGTCTAGTGTAAAGTTAACGGTTCATTTTATTTCCTAGACAAACTTATTCTAGGGTTTGTGCTTAATTGTTGATCTCTAAACCTAATGAGGCAAAATGGCCCTATAGAAAGGTGTTTCAAGGTCTTATCTAACATCTTCTGGGCTGATTTAAGGCATTTCTCAAATCTGGAAATTAAATTGTAGCAATAAAAATCAGATTTGGTGAAACCCTAAGGCTAGGGTTTGGAGCTCAAAGGTGTATTCTTACTCGTACCTTGCCTCTTTTTCATTGCTAGATTATTTATACAAGTTTATCTTATAGATCTAGTAGTGAATTTTATCTCTAAAGTACTTATTGTTGTTTATCATTTACTTAGAGATTTATTTGGTGAATTCCAAGTGATAACTTGTAAAACCCTAGGGGGATTCACAATCTATTTTACAACTTATTGCTTAGTTAATTGTTACACATATTTAGAACTTATTTCTAACCCTTGTTGGGCTGTTGTTGCATAGAATATATCTTGCCCAAGTGGAAACATCCAAGACGTCTTGATCTCTAATGCATAATGTCTCTCTTGGATGATCTTTTCATGCTCTAAATTTGAAAATTTCTGCATTTTTAATCATAAAACAGATTTAGAAGGTAAGGACAGCCCTAAGCTTGTCTTTTCTTAGTATCTAATCAATTGGCAGTCACAAGCCCACATTGCACCATTGATTTATGCTAATTGTATTCACTCTTTATGCCCTAAAGTAGCTTAAAAGTGGTTCTAACCTCTTTGAAGTTTTATTCATTGAGTGATAGATATAAATGCAAATCTGAAGTTGCTAATGTTACTCATCTTACATATCAAATTTGGCACACACATCCACTAGCTCCTAGACTTCTCTCTCAAGTGGATATACATGTGGCTCATGTTCTTGTTCCTAGTTGTTTATCTTTAAAGCATTCAATCACTTATTGGAATCCTTGTGCATGGTCTTGTTATATATATTTTGGATTCATTAAAGTAAATCATCAGCTTGCATGGTTTTAATTCACTTGAAGAGGTTTACATATTCAAATAGAGATACCCCCTGTGGCTTCTAGGAGCTGGCCTAAAGTGAAGGGAAAGTGTATTGAGGTGACAGTGGTGCACTTCCCATTTTGTTGCCCCAGTTAGCACTTGAGTTGGTACTTTTCACAAGGGTGCTAGTTCAAGCGGTAACAAAAGGGAATGTTCATGCATAGAACCAATATGGGAATAATAGCAACGCAGAAATATATGTTTGATGTGTGTATTTAATGTTTACTATATATGACCAAAGATAAATAAATAAAAATTAATGGTAGATAGTGTGTATCATAAAGTGCCACATAGCCTAAAGGGTTAGCTCAATCGGTTGTTTCCAATGTTGTCGAGTATTTCGCTAGTTCTATGTCATCAACTGCTCGATAATAATCCCCCTAGTTATGACAAACTAGTCTACTCTATGTGTTTACCAAGGATTCCATCCATGAATGTGAGGAAGCATCCCTTGGGTTTCCCCACAAGGTTTTCCTTGAAAAAACAAAAGTGCCACATAGGTATGCAAGTTGCTTTAGCCCGAAGAGTTAAGTCAATTGGTTGGTACCACTATTCCTAGGATGTCGCCAACGATCCGACGTGTTGTACAGGTCCCTAATTCGATTCCTATGGGTTTAGCCTTTAGGCGCACTAAGTCTATACCGCCCAATTTACATTGGGTAGTGTTGTCGCCTTTATACACACCTTGGGAATGTGGAAGAAATCTTCAATCCACTCGATGTGTCCTTGGGGGCAAATCTCGAGTCAGGGTGTTGTCCCCTTGTTAGAATTTGAGCAGTAGAACAGAAACAGAAGTGTTTTTTAAATTTCAGTGAGCAAAACAAATAGATCTTGTATTCAGAAAACAAATCTATATAGCTAGAGCAGAAAAACAACAAGTGTGTTCAGATCTAAGCTAGTATAGATATAACTAAAATAGATCTAAGGGAATTAACAAAACTTTTTCTTCCAAATCTAACCTAGAGAAGATATTAGATCAGTATCTAATTCTTGATATAGATCAGTGCTCAAGGACAGTTTCCAGATCTGATAACCCATGATATTCAATGTTGATATATATATATAAACAAATCTAAAACTCAAAACAAAAACAGATATGATAAACTAGATAGATAACTTACCTAGCTTGAAGTCTTACCTGTGAAGGTGTCACAGTCACACACTTGAGATGTAATACCAATTGTTATTATGCTCAGACAAAGCTTCAGGATCTTAGATCCACCATATAAGTTGGATCTCAGTCAAGAGAAAAATGGACGTTCTTGCCACCAAGAAGGAAAACAATTCACACAGGAAAATTCTTATACTCAAACCCCACACACAGTTTCTGTGATCAAAACCCTTATGCACAGTTTCAAATGTCAAACCCTCATGCAAACATTCAAAGGTTGAAAACCTCATGCACACTGATAAGTATGGCAGCCTAAACAATTCAGTAGAGGGGTTGCGACTCAGTTATAGTGACAGATCTGCAAGGAGAGAGGTAGTCTTCAAGCTGAGTGAAAGGAGCCAATAGAGAAGGGCCGAGTCACCACAAAACTCAGCAACAGTAGCAAGGGGGTCGTACTACACAACAGATCAGCCAACAGTAGACAAGGGGCCGCACCATACAGCCATATTAACAGCGAACAAAGGGTCGCAGCATGAGGGCCACACTCCAACAGCAGACAAGGGGCCGCAGCAAAGGGGCCACACTTCAACAACAAACAAGGGGCCGCAGCAAAGGAGAGACACTCCAACAGCAGACAAGGGGCCGCAGCAAAGGGGCCACACTTCAACA